>VJWM01000395.1:0-21314 GCA_010909165.1 Anthoceros angustus | reverse complement strand
AGTAGGAGATGCCCAACGATTCAACTATTCTATGGAGTTCTGGGGCCAAAAAGTGGCAGCGCCGAATACCTCAAGTTTTCGATTTTTGTCTTGGTGTTCTATAGGAGGACGGGTCCAATTGATGCAGAACCTACCGCTAACATCGACAAATACTATCACTTACATCGCTGATGATATGGTCACAATACATTGTAACCTTCTCCCTTTTGCTCCTTTCACGGCTTGGGTTGACACCTCAGCATCTCCTCGAGTCTACCTTCCCTCCTTAATAACCGCTGCATTACTCCACCCCAAGTTCCTTTGGCGCCTCTTCCCACTCCGCCACCGGTGGCATCCTCAATCAGAGCACCTTGCCATGGCGTCTTAGGAGAGGGGAAGGCGGCGTCAAATGGCTCCAAATGGTGCGTTCAAAATCCCTGCTACCTTAGTGGGGAGTATGGGCACGCGTTGGAGTAGTGCCGGGTTCCACCGATTCAATGAGACCACCGCCTTGAGAATCCGGAGGCTCCATGCTGGTCGTCGGAGGTCGATGCACTACGGTCCGCCGTGGTACATCGCCTCTTGGATCATGTCCGTGATGCTTCCCGTGACTTGGCGTCCCACCCGGGTCGTCCCTCGGACTCTTCCTCATAGTCGACTCCACTTGGTTTCACGGGTCCGGAAGGGCGCTTCGAATGCCAATGCCAGGTACACCGCACACACCATAGATGGGTCCGTGGTGGCCGCCTTCCGCCTTCTCGTTCTCTTCACTGGTTGATCGTCAATTCTTCCACCCGCTTCCATTACCCGTTCAGTCTTCCTCAACCCCGCCCACCTCTTCAAAGGGTTGGATCAGCGAGAAATTCTCGGCCCGTGAGCATCATGACCTCCTTCTTCTCGACCCTCCGCTTAATCGCGAGCTTTTTCTTCTTATTTCTTGAGAGTTCCTCCTCTTCCAAGGCCCCTCAGTTCTTCTTCCTAACCTCCTCTTCTTCCTCCGGTAACCCTCTTTCTTCGTCCTCTCTTCGAGGGCTCTTCATCCTGGATTGACCCCGCTTTTTTTTTCTTCTTCCACTTTGGAGGCGCCTCCCTTTGTTGGTGCACCCTCGTAGTTCTCCATGCCCGACCGCCTTACATCCTTTTCTCGCCAACATGAGACATGCTTAGCCATTGGCAGGTGGGCACCATGTGCAGACCAACGTCACTGCATGTGGTGGTGTGGTGGGAGTCTTGGCCCAAGTAGAACTGTCAATGTATCGATCCCAACGCGTCTCCGTCTTGCCTCGCTCTTGATTTCTAGCTTAGATAGGTAGCCTTCTTGGTCAATCCACGGAATCTTTCCAAGAAGGCATCCTTCAATGCTGAAGGTCGAGGGGAGCGAGGGCGGCCGCATGCTTCCTCCCAGACTACATCGAGCATTACGAAGGACCTCGAATTTGGATAAGCAGATCCAACCTTCTGAAGTTCGCCCGAGACACGAATCCTCCACGAAGGTTTCCGGCCCCTCTCCTTCTTACCTCCAAAGAGATGCATTGCTTTGGTCGATGTTGTTACATCGACAATGACGCCAGGGTTGAGGAACCACTCCCCATCACGACTGACTTTGTGCTACTTCTCCTCACGATCCGACAAATCTACGGCGCTTACTGGCCGGAGCTCTCCTGAGCCTGCTCCTCTCTCACGCGCCTACGGAGCGCTCACGGGGCGGTCCGGCTCACTCAAAGAAGCTCTTGACTTCCTCACGTCCTCCACGCATCCACACTTACCTTCCCACTAGGCATGAACGACTCATTCCCAGAAGCGCCCAAAATGTGGCGTAGACTGATAGGCCAAGGCACAATCCTGCAGGTCGTTGGAGTAAGGAGTCCGGCTCCCAAGAGAATGATGGGTTCCGCTTGCCTCTTTCAATCGCTTCGTCTCTCACTTAGTATCCGCTTTAGTCTCAATACGCCTATTCATCATTTTAAACCTAACTACCCGCAACGCTCACCGACAAACCCGGCATGTGGCCAAAAGTTTAAGGACCTGTTCGGTCGCCGTTCAAGTCTGCCACCAACCCCTAGTCCGCTCCTCTTACCACTCTCACTACTCTCACCATCCTTGGGAAAAGCGCGGTGGCTACGCGGGGTCCGACCTCCGTACTCTCGGGCCTCTCCGGCCCCGGCTCAGAGCGCCCTCCGGAGTTCCTCCGGCTCACGCTCGGCCGTCAGCCCCGCACTTTGCCTGACGAGCAAGGGTCTAGGCGCTATTCCCTACCACCACCACACGTTAGGGGTCTGTACCAAGACCTTTGACTGCCTCCGGCGTCACACCGATGACTCGGGACTGCTAATAAGAAGGCACCCAAGAGCCCGGCTGTAAGACGCAGCATCAACACTAAGAGAAAGATACTTTACTAGAGCGACCTACCCCTTTCTTATACTACGCCATCAAGGGCGCCTTTACATACCTCTATTCCGGAAATGAGGGCTGGCCCTAATCGGGTCCGCCTACTATTCTCCTATTCCTCCTATCTCCGCCTGCCTAGTGGGGCTGGATGGCCTCGATTCCGCTCTTAGCACCGGCTGCCCAAGGCCGAGCTCCGACGATCAAGGCAGCCCAATCGTGGATGATCCGCGAGGCGGGTCCCTACCTCTCCTCGAGGGTCTCATGTGCACACTACCACGGGCCTCGACAACGGCACACCTAAGTCCTCCTCCCTCTCTCTTATCTCTTCGCGGGCCCCCACGGGCCGGCCTCCAAGAGATGGATCCGCCGGGCCGGTGATCGGTGGCTCTCCCCACCCCGAGTCTGGACCTCACCCGTCTCGACTGAGTCCTGACCTCTAGGTCAGCCTTCCTCCGGGGTCCAGCCCCTCGTGTCCGCCTTCGAGTTCTGACCGAGGGTCCCCGCCACGTCAGAGTCTGGACCTCTAAGCCCACTCCTCAGGGCCGGACTGAGTCGGCTTTTCTCAAGAGTCTCGGACAAAGTCCGGACTCCAGACTGTGGTTTTGCCTCCTCGGGCTATCACGGCTCACCCACGTGGTTCCCGGTTCCCCTGGGCCATGCCTTCCACGGCCTCCCGGGGCCCTCCCCTTCCTTAGTGCGGAGGTGTAGAGTGCTTACCTCCGGCGCAGTGACCCTTCCTGCGTCCGGCTCCTCCCGTTGCTCTCCCTCGCCCTGCTATCGTCATCAAGCAGGCGCCTAGGGTCCCGTGGGCTGTCCCGGGTCCTTCCTCTCTCGCTCCTCCTTCCGAGCCCTTACGGAGGTCCGCTCGCCTGCCCAGGGTGGCGCAAGACCTCCAGAGCCTTGAGGAGCTCTGCGTGGTAGTAGGCAAAGTCGGGAATCGACTTGTTGAATTAGCCTCCTCCACATGGGCCCGGAGCACCGGTATTCCCTCTCTTGAGTGCTCGGCATTTGGGCATCTTGTCGCTGGCCCGTCTCCGTTGCCGGGCTTACCGCTGCGGCGGACTCCCTCGATGCCACCAAAGCGGCCTCAGAGCACCTCCTGCGGCCTTGCTCGGCTTCTCCTCCTCCTTCGTCGTTCCGGCTCCGCCCGATTTGCAGCCATGGTGAGCTCACCCTCCTTCCAAGCCGGACGGCGGCGCTTCTCCTCCTTTCTTCCTCCGTTCATCCTTTCGGTCGCCACTTCCTTCTCCGGGCGGTATCCCCGTCACTCCTCCACCTCCTGCTGCGGCCTCGCGACGTCGAACTCCTTGGACCGTCGCCTATTCTCCTCCGTCTTCAAGCGAAGCTGGAGGCGCTCTATCTCCCGCTCGAAGTCTTGGATTCTCTCGTTGAGAACCCCCTGCTGCTCCGATGCGTCTTGGAGTTGCAGCTCCAAGGTATCCTTGCATCCTCTAGCTCCCCCTTCTACCTCCTGCCACCACAGGTCCCCTATTTCCCGGGTGCTGACCTCCAGCTCCTCCTCAGCTCGACAGTACTTGCTCTGCCGCTGTTCGGCCTTGAGTTGGCTACCCGGCCGTCTCCCTCCACGGTTCCGATCACGTCGATAGGTATCCCGTCGACCTTCATGGCTTCCGCTTCTGGCGCCTTGTGAGCCTGATGCGATGTTGGGCGGCCGGGCCGCCTCGGCCAGTCGCGAGCCCTCTCCTCCTGCTGCGCCTCTCCCTTAAATGCGGAGATCTTGGCCCGTGCTTGGGCCTCCTGCTGCCTCGGTACTCCGGTGGAGGACCTTGGTCCGGTCTTGATGAATCGGACCTCGCGCTCTGCCTCCCACCGTTTCCCTTCCTTGATGCGGCCGAGGGCTTCCGCCTTCTTCCTTGCCTCCTGGGCCGCCTCCATCTGCTCCTGGAGGAGCACCATGCGCCTCCTTGTTGCCTCCACCTCCTGGGTCTTCTCGGCCGTTCCGCAGAGTCCCCAGAGCATACCATCCATGACGGTAGCCAAGACCCGCCGTGTTGTAAGGGTATTAAAGCCCAATGACTTAGACTAATACACTTAGTCTAAGTTAGGTGTCAGATTAGTATCATTAGTTTAGTTGAAGCTAATCACTAGGAAGCTTCTTGTGCTCCTTCATAGGGGCTTCTTGTGGAGCTTCCTGAGTTCCCTATTGGAGGTAATAAACCTCCAAGCCTCATCTCAATGTGAGAGAGCTACACTTTTTCCTCCTCTCTCCTCACTCTTTCCACATATCCTTCATGACCCCGGTATCAATTTCTAGGCTGCAGTGGCAGCTCGTGGAATTGCAGGTGATCCAAATCGTGAGGCGAGCGCCCGCAGAAGCCGCGAGTGGAACGAGGCCGTGGCAAGGATCGCGACCTCGCACGCGGCCGTGTTTGCGCGTCAGGCCTGGCCGTGGAGGCCGTGGCACCGGGCGTCGGCGGGCGTGACGCGGACACGGGCAGGGCCTTATGGGCGCGGGCCATGCCTGTGCCGCGAGGCCGGGAGCTGAAGCGCGGGGCGCGCGGGCTGCATGTAGCCGAGGCCGCCGTGAAGCGCGGAGAGCGCGAGCCGCGAGCTGCAGCGTGCAGTCGCTTGTAACGAAGCGCCGCCATGTGCGCCGACGCCATGGCGCAGCAAGCCGCTGGCGCCCTCGCGCGAGGTGACGCCCAGCGCGTAAACCCCAGCGGCGTCTGACGCGTAGCGCCCGCCAGTAGGGCCTTATGACTTCTGGCGCTTGATGCGCATGGCGCCTCTGGGCGGGCGCGCGCACCAGCCCGCAGTTGCCAGGGCGCTGGCCGCCGCGGCGACGCAGTTTGGAGGGCGGCCGCGCAGGCCGCGGTGGCGGCCGCAGGGCGCCGGGGCGCGCGGCGCGCAGCGCGAGCGGGCGCCGCAAGCGCGCACGGGCGCGGCGCGCCTGGCGTGGCGCGTCGCCTGGGCGCGCGGCGGCCAGCGGCGTGGCTGTGGCGGGCGCGTGGTCATGAGCAGGCGCCGGTGGTAAGCGGGCGTACTACGTGGGCGCAGGATAGCCGCGGCGGTAATGGAGTGCAGCCAACGGCAGTGAGCGTAAAATTCGCCGTAACGAGCGATTCGGAATACTCAGTGGAATAGTCGGTAAAAATACACACGGACCGTGACCGTGATCGCTTTTCTCTTTGACTTTTCTAAGGCGAAGTCGAGTGTTTATCTCGTATCGATTTTTGAGTCGATGTCTTCATCATCGAAAACGCCATTCAATATCGAGTTAGATGGTACTAACTTCCCGCTCGAAAGAACAAGTGTATAATGTTCTAGTGCGTAAAAAGCGCATCAAGCCCATAAAGTTGTTAGGGCCAAACCGTATAGTATGACTGTGATGAGTGGCGGACTGGATGAGCTTGCTAGATCTACTATCATGCTAACATTGTCAAAAACAGTACTTCAATGTGAAAGATAAGACCACGAGTTACGATGCGTAAGTGGTTGTGACCAGATGAGAAGCAAAGTGCGGCTTCGTGTATTGGTTGAAACAAATGGTGGACTTGAAGATGAAGGAAGGGACGAGGATGTCCGATCATCCGAATGATTTCAATACCATTTCAGCCAGCCTCATCTCAAGGTATCACGCTCCTGATTCCGTGAGAGCTATGTTTCTGGTCACATTACTGCAGAGAGTTGGGACACCTTCGCATGCCTCCGAGTACTCGCCTCGCTAGTGGTCTTACCATTGTAAATGTAGAAGGTAGCCTGTTAACCGAGGAGGTGAACAGAAAACATGGAACCTTCCAAAGGTTCCTGCCTCATAGTGAGAGGGAGGTCCACCGCGCGGGGAAGCAACCGGATGTAAGCTTTCTCGTAGCAAATCTCGTAGTCGAATAAGAATGTGGAGTGTCACTATTGTCACAAAGGGTCACTTCAAAGAGAGTGCGAGAAGTTCAAAAGGACCAAGGAAAAGAGAGAAGAAGGTGACGACAAGAAGGCGATTTCCCCGTTGGAAGAGTTAAACTCGTTGAGGACGGAGATGTCCTTATCTCTTCTTCGCCGAATACACAAGCATACACGCATCCTCTATAAAGGAGAACATCAATCTTCATTGAACAAACCTTAACAACCGTAGATCGAGGATTATTTAAAGATATTTGCAAGAATATGAGATTTTGAAGTTCATGGCGGAGGAACTATTTCGGTTTAGGTGTCGCTCTTTGGGTAATTTACGTGCTCTAGGAAACCTCAAGGAACAAGTATAGAGAATGAATTGCTAACACACGCCTGAATATTTATGCATACACCCATCCTCTATAAAGGAGAACATCAATTTTGATTGAACAAACCTTAACAAAGTAGATCACAGGATTATGAAAAGTTACATGCAAGAAGAATGGATAACAAGATTTCAAGTTCATAGTCCGAGCGGTTTCGATTTTGGTCTCACCATTTATACCCCATGAGAAACTACAATTTGGTAGGTTTTCACGGGCTCATGTTGGCAACTACTAAATTGGGAATTTTTCAACTGCGTTGTCAATTGCTATATTGGCATCTATTCCGAAGAGATAGTCATTGATTAAATTCATTTATATCTAGCATTAATTAATCTAATGACTTATCATTAAGTAAGTAATTAGTATTAATTAATGAAGTGGTTTATGTTAAATAAGCATGGATTAGTGTTAATTAAACATGGTTAGCAATAGTTGGATAAACACAAGTAATATGCTTTAGCACATTCATTGCATATTATAGTGTATTATTTGTATATTCCGGCATATAGGCGCCAGGATATCTTAGGAATACGCCACATTGCCAAGGCTAGTATACCATATATAGACCCTTTCATAAGGTCATCACATCACATACGGCTTGTCTGATGCAATGCAAGAGTGTTGTGAGGAGGCCAAAAATCACTCCGGCCATGTCAGAGCAATTTGCGTGTTGTTCATGGGGAGAGTGTTTGTGCCATAACGCACGAGCTACTCTCTCCTAGTGTTCAAATTGGTTTGCACCTATATTTGCATATTATATTTGTTTTGCTTCGTTGTCTCTCGAGGAAGTGCTCACATGAATGTGATGAAATATGACCTATTTAGGGCACTCTTCACTAGGGCACCTAAGACTATTAATTAATTTAGTTCTTAGGGCTTTAGGTAGTTTATTGAATAGTTAGTTGTTACAACCACTTAGAGGTTAGAACTACTTATGGTTACAACCACCTTATGGTTATAACCACTTAGCCTATATAAAGGCTTTGTACTTTCTATTATACTTTCAATGCATACAACTCTTTTGTGCAAACCTTTCCTATCATTGCTATGTTTTTCCTAGAGCCTATGATTCATCATGGTATCGGAGCATTCTTTGCTCTATTTGCATTGCAACTTGACATGACTGGTCTACTCTTCTTCTTCTTCTTCTTCATTTATTTTAGAAGATGCATAGATTCTTTAGATTGCATGTCATAGATTATTGTCATGTTTGAGGTTCCTTAATCTTCAATAATGCACACACAAGACATCCAATCCTTGCTTCAACGCGATGGACCCTTCAACTCCTAAGCAAGGCTATTGGAAGAAGATTAAGTGCAAGACAAGATACTGAGAATATAGGAATACAAAGATTAGAATTGCTAGAGTATAGTCGATAGTAGGAGATTCTATACTTGTACTACTTCATTAGCTCTATTCTAATCAAAGTAGAAGATCAAGGAAGGCAAATAGAAATTGCTAGAAGAAACTTGCTTACTATCTTTAGTTTAAGTCAAGTGAAAGCAATAGAACTCGCTCTTGATCACATCCCAAACCTACATGCAGGTCCTCTTTCTGCTGTCTCCAATGCAGGTTCACAACAACGCAGAACAAGGATAGAGGATTTATCAAGAGAAGTGCGTGATCTCAATGAGCGCCTCCTTGAGCACACTGATCCACACATGCCGAATGCTCATCACAATCTTTCCCTTCGCTTATCGTCTTGACAAACACGCCAGAGAAAAGATTCCTCCTTGCCTGCTCATGCATGACCGCCTACCACGGTAGTCGCCCACCCTCTTGGGTAGGTGCCTCCCTCGGGGTGGGTGGGCCTCCTCACAAAGCGAGATGGTGGGGACTCCCCACCCTTGGGTCACCCCTCCCTGGTAGTCCTCCTCTCATAGACTACCATTCGGCCTCGGCGGTTCCATTCCTCTCCTCTTTCTTGCTCTGTGGGGAAAAGGTTCCCACTCGGCAACCTTGTTGCCTCTACATCCTCCACCCCTGCATGTGGAGGTCGACCTCCTCTTTCCTCAATGCAAAAGTCAAGGCCTTTCCAAGGGTGGAGATGGATTATCTCAGAAGGATGCCAAGCATCTTCCAACTCCTTGCTTGTGAGAAGTCCTCGTTTCCACAAATGCACCAAATAGGTGCTAAGGTAGAGGCCTTGGCCCTTCCTCATCCGAATTTGGCTTGAGGAGCTTCTCCCGGTGGTGGATGTAGGCCTCATACATGATGGTGCCCCTCGGCTTGGCTCCTCCTCGAAATCTTCCACAAAATTGCGGGAAGTTGGTGCTTTGAAATAGGAAGTCCTTTAGTAATTTACCAACCCCAATCAATCTTCGCAAAGAGCCTCCACTTGACTCTGCTGCTCTGTTTTCCAGCCATTCTTGGCATGGGCCTTCACTCCTCGTCCATCATGTCGAGGAGCTCTTGGAGAGGGGGTCCTCTTCCTCCATTCGACCTTTCGAGGAGAGCAATTAGCTTTCCTCCCTCGGTCTCCCATACACACTGTGCTCCTTACGGTCCGGCGAGATCCGTTAGCATTCCTTTCCTAACGGCAAGGCTGCCTCGATTGATGGAGATTGATGAAGCACTCCTCAATCGGCTCCAAATTGGTGTAGGCCATTGCCGGCCATACACCCATCCCAACTGGATATTATCTTCCTCTGCCCACTGCCGGAAATCCACTAAATCACGAGGGTTGAGCTGCCCTGCAAAACACGTAAATTGGGGCATTACAAACTCATTTTCCCCTGGCGGCGCAGCCTCTGCTGCCGCCTTCTTCTCCTTGCCTCCTCGCGAGGAAGAACCCTTGGCAGGCGGCTCCTTCCCCTTGCTCTTCCCAGTGCGCGGCATGGCACATTCCTTACTTCCAACGCTCTTAACGAGAATTACTTTCCAATTCCAAGCGTTGTGTGCTCCAAAGCTTCACTCCCAAGCATTCCCTTCCTTGTCACTAGGAGCGACACCCAACCTGAGGCACAAGTACGCGTTAGCCACTGCGTGACCCTTCCCGTGCCAATTTCCGCGATTTCTCCTCCCAGGCAAGGCACCGGCAGTGTGCTTTCTTCTCTCTCCGTTCGCAATTTGCTCCTCTTTGCGTCTTCAATCCCTTCAATCTCACACCGCGCTAGGTTCCTCGACTTCGGCTCCGCCTGAAATTCCAAGACCAAGGCCCTTCAGTTTCACCGGATCCGAAACACCCGCTGGTGTTGGGCCTGAATCCCTCCTCCTCCTCGCTTCGGCAGGTTTCCTCTGCTCGCGCCACCCTCCTCTTGCTCACAAGTCGCGGACGACGCCTTGGCGGCTTCCTTTCAAGGCTTCCCGCCGCTCCAGCTCAGTCCGCCTTCGTGAGGAGCGCCTCATCAAGAGGAAGTTGGCGCGCCCCAAAGCACTTTGCCTTCTTTGGATGATCACACCGGAGGCCGACAACCCTAGATTAGGTAGGCAAACTACTGCGATAGGGGAGCAGCCATCACCGCGGTGGCGGGCACCTGCCCATTGGGACCTCTGAGGGAAGGGAAAGAAAAGCAGTGTGGGCGGCGGCGCCCAGCCTACTCACCCACGCGCTTGGAGGAAGGGCGGATGGGGGCGTGAGGGGACTCAGCGTGATGGTAGTACAAGGGAGCTGGAGATTTCTAGGGCCAAGGCATTTGGGCCCTTAGGAGACTTGGCGAGTGCTTGTGAAGCACTCACCATGTGGTTGAAGGGGCGGAGCTAGCAGCCTCCTTGTGGGCATGCCGAGAGGAAGTGAGCCCAAGACATGGCCGGAGGAAGTGGCAGTGGAAGCCATGGAGTCCGACAGAAGGCAGCCAAGTTGGAGAAGGTCAGAGAAGCTTGGTAGCGACCTTGTAGATCAACAGTAGCTGGAAAAAGGCCCTGGAGGGAAGGTTGTCACAAACAGAGGAGAGAGCCATTCGGGCGACAACCCAAAGGGACTCTTGGAGGCGGAAGAGCATTTGCCCAATTGGAGCAAGGCGGAAGGGCAAAACGGAGGCTCTAGGAAGAGGAAGCGACTCGGCCAAGTGGAGGCGTTAGGAGTGATGGCCACTCAAGCCATCAAAATCCGGACATGGAAGAAGAATTACGAAGGACCCGTTAATTTGAGAAGCGCTGAGTGGAGACACAAGACCTGCTAGATAAAACCCTACCATAGCTTGTACTGATTAATATACTTCAGTTAAATGAATTGACCCAAGAGACACATTAACAATTTTGTATATAAGAGCACCTTTCTCTTTATTAATTAATGCTTTTGTTTACAACCTTGCTTAGCGTTTAGCATGGTATCGCAGCACCATTTCTATCGATCCATTTAGCTTTGATTCTAGAATGCTATTAGCATAGATAATTTATCTAATCACATAATACAAAAATCTCTCTCAGAGGAATGTGTGATTGTGTGACTAGTAATTCATCTTTGCCTGCACTCTAGATAGTGTTATTATATTCTAAATTAAATGGGATTGTAAATGAGTCTGTGGATTCTACATCATGACGCGGAGATGTGGGCGACGTCCTGATGAGCCCTTCTCACAATTTTGTGGGTAGGCAGCACAGGAATCGTCCACAGCAAGTTGAGCATCAAGGTGGCTCACGTGGGTGCATTCTCAAGCGCGGCCGTCAACTGGACATCACCTCCTCCAACGACAAGATCCCACCAGCTCAACTTGGAGGAGAGAGCCCCATCTCCGCACCCCTACAGCACCTGCAGAAGAATTCTCAATAGATTGCGACACACAGACTCAACATCAGATCTTGAAGGAAGGTTTAATACCTGTGGCTCAATACCGGATCTCAGGCTGGAAGCTTTGCGCATGAGAGTTACCAGCGCTGAGGAGATCCTTCTCGCACAAGTCTGCAGAGGACAATCTCTTTTGCTTCAACAGGAAGAACGCCTTTTCGTGGTGCACGATTTGCTCCAGAGTGTTCGACCACTTCATTTCGTAGCCCTCACCTTGAGATTGGAGCGTGCTAATTGACCTTTATGCCGCACGAGCTCTGGTTGCCACCACTTGCCGACCTTGGTGCCTACACGCGAGGACCCATCCATGGCGTCGTAGTGGGCGATCGATCCAGGCGCGCCTCGACTGGATCCCAGCTTCAATCACGAGGGATCGCTAAGTAGTCGCGGGTCGCCTTGGCCAGACTCGGTCAATCAAAGACTCTTTGCCTAGGTTGGCGGTTGATGAGTCCCCACACAGCCGAATTCATGATCACTGCTTCATGTTAGTTTGCACATTTTCGTATCTAACCCTAAAAACAGCACTGCAGAAACGTCACGTACCTCTTTTAGATGTCGTTTCATTTTCTCTCATGTCGTATGACTTGGGTTGGCTGTTTGGGGATTCTGATAGTGACTCGGATGAGGATTTAGCCACAGCAGTCTCCTTTCTTCAATCCCTGCAGTCTCAATTTCCTGCATTCAACCCTCCCCCACATTTAGGAGTACCATCTCCTGTTAACATGGGTTCCGTTGCTCAAGCCGGCACATATTCTGGTGAATTCAAAGAAAAAGATCGGTTTGATGGCAAACCTGTTAACTACGAGAGCTGGAGAGCACGAATGCAAGCAAATCTGAACGCGAGGGATGTTTGGGAGTACGTCGATGGGAGCATCGCCAATCCACACTTGGTCCCATCTACAGCTGCAAATCAACCAACAACAGATGAGAAGGCGAAATGGGACAAAGGGAACAAAGTAGCTTTGTGCTTATGCCGATTTGGATGCTATTCTGACATTGAGGTTGAGTTCCTAGACACAAAGACAAAGCGGACTCATCGGGACCTGACATAAGGCATGTAATGTGTGTACCTTGATGAATCTGCGAAGTGATTTCCACTCGTTCAGGATAAGGGAAGGAGACCTCGTGGGACCAGGAATTACCAAGTTGAGGCTTCTGCGAGCACAATTAGCTGCGCTAGGTGCCAAGATCATTGAGGTCAAAATGGTTTGCCCTTTACAGCCGCCTTGCCCTCATCCTACCAAACGTTTATCTCGACTGCCCTCTCTGCACAGGCGCCACCGCCGCTAATCAACCTTATAACCTGAACCTGAACACTGTTGTTGGGGCTCTCCTGCAAGAGGAAGCCAGCAGACACAAACCAGGTCAGGGCTCTCGAGCAAGAGGAGAAAAGGTTCTTTTTGCGGCAAAAGGCAAGCCGTTTGTAAAGGGAAGGGGGAAAGAAAAGAAGACTCACCAGCAGCCTAGCGGTTCTGGTGGCTCGAACTCATCTCCCTCCATCAAACGGCAGGGTACGTGCAATTGGTGCCAAATTGCTGGTCACCGAGGGACCCGCCCGCAAAGAAAAAGTCTGAGACCCAAAGTAAGGATCCTCGACATTGCACATGTTGCCGCCAAGGACAAGGATCTTCTCCACAAAAGCTTACTCGATTGTCTAATAAAGAATACGCTTGTCGCCGATCACCGATCCGTCAAACTCTTGGTTTATAGATTCCAAGTACGTGTCTGTACGTAACAAAGATCTGTTTTACACAATCAAAACAGATGTCCCAGCACAGTCAGTTTATGTGGGGGACTCTAGAGGCATAGACGACTGAATGGAATGATCTTTACCGCCCTTGGGCGATGGGTCCGAAATTGTCTGGAGGATGTTCTCTATGTCCCTGCCATGTCGAAAAATTTGGCTGCCGATTAGGGCGCCCACCAACTGGAAAGTATGGTTCTCTCCTTCGAGGCCGGGCGTCATCAGATGACCTGTCTGCACAGAGAAAGTGTATTGCTAGAGGTCAGTTGGTAAATGAGCTATATCGATTAAACCACGCAGGCTTATATTTTACCTCAACCACCTCTGAAGCAAGTCTTGCATGCTAGCTTGGATATGTAAATAAGGGAAAAGTTGAACCTTATGTCTTCACCTGACATTTATGAGAACGCCTCCTATTTCAAGCAGTACATCGCCCGCGCCTTTGTGTCCTCTCAAAGCGAGGAGCTTCCTTCAAAACAAACAGCATGTGAGGGCTCGGCGTCGGACCTCATACATGCCGACATTGCGGCTGAGTTAAGTCACTGGGTGGCGCAGAGTATTATCTCACCTTAACGGACGATTACTCTCGCTACACTTGGGTCTTCCCACTTCGCCTCAAGAGTGATGCTTTCGAGTGTATAGAAACCTGGATTTCTATGGTACAGAGACAAACTGGTAATCTGGTGAAGTGCTTTCGCACTGACAACGGTGGGGAGTTCGTTGGTCGCCAATATGATGTGCTATTTGCAGCTCATGGGATCATTCGCCAGCTTGCCATTCCATATACTCAGCAACAAAACGGAGTAGCCGAACGTAAGAACCAGACTCTGATGGGTATGACAAGGAGCATGCTTGGATGGGCGGGTTTGCCCAAATACTACTGGGCAGAAGCCCTTACAACTGCGACCTACATACTTAACAGAGTTCTGACAACTTCATTACCTGGCAAAACTCCCTATGAGGCGTTCTGGAAGAAGAAGCCCAGCTTGCTGCATCTGCGGGTGTTCGGCTCCACAGCATATGCATATATTCCTAAACAGAAGAGGCGCAAGTTAGATGACAGGGCTAGGCCCTTGCTTTTTCTTGGCTATTCAGAAGTTTCAAAGGCATATAACCTGTATGAGCCTGCAACCCATAAGGTGGTGTTGGCACGTAGTGTTACCTTTGACGAGCTTACTACTCCAAGGGGGCAGACTTTAACATATTTCGGGACAGATATACCAGTTCCTGCTGCTGCAGAGTTACAAGTACCTGATGAAGAGGACAGCTCAGGCTTAGTCATACTTGATGCAGCAAACCAAGTTTCACCTCAACCATTGGTTCAACAACCGCAGTGAATGGTACTCAGATTCGGATGGCGAGGACTTTCACCGCCATGTCGATCTTGAGGATCAAAGCGGGCGGCCACATGTTGACCCGAGGTTTCTTCGACGGTTGATGAATATTGATTCCAGGTTCTCTCGATCCGATGAAATAGCCGGTTATCGGATGGTGAATTCCGTGTCCAAGCGGTGGGGAGTACTATGACGAGCCTCGTGGTTGATGAACCGGATATCCTACACGTGGTGGCGTTCACGTGAGCACCGGAACCACCTTACCGGGCACTTGATTTTTACGAGGCTCTCAAGCTCATGTTGCGACTTCACCGTACACAAGTTCGCCCGGACCACAAACGATGAAGAGGCTATTAATGGCCCCATGGCCCTCAACAATGGATGATGAGTATGCTTCACTCTTAAAAAACAACACCTGGGAGCTCGTGGACTTACCTGAAGGCAGGAAGCCCATTAGCTGCAAATGGGTGTTTAAGACGAAGTTGAAAGCAGATGGGACGATCGCTAGATACAAATCTCGCCTGGTTGCTCGTGGATTTAGCCAAATTCCCGGCATAGATTATGGTGACACTTTCTCACCAGTAGTAAAGCCACCTTCTGTTCGGATTCTCTTGGCTATGGCGTGATGCAGATGCGGAGGTACAACAAATGGATGTGTGTCGCCTTTTGCATGGGGAACTAGACCCCAGCATACATGACCACAAGGGTACATCAGTCTACAAACAGCTCAGAAGGTGTGCAAGCTGTTGAAAACGATATATGGTCTTAAACAATCACCTCGTGCTTGGTACAAGCGGATAATGAAGTATCTTCGCAAGCTTGGTTTCCTCCAGTCCCCTGCAGACACTAATGTTTTTTACCTTGCTGATGGCTCACTGTTCGTCATTCTAGCTCTTTATGTTGACGACTGTGTGCTTCTTAGTAATAGTACTGAATAGCTTGATAAGGTGAAGGACATGTGCGAGAATTAGATGACCAACCGACTGTGGTGATCTACAATTACGGGTATACAGATCCTCGTAAACGATCCCATGGTCGTCACATTACATCAAAGCAAGTATACGGAGATACTTAAAGGTTTCACTCGACGAGGCAAGACGAGTCACCCTCCCTGCGGTGGGGAGAAACTTACAGCTGCCATGTCCCCTCAGAATGAACGTGAACTTGAGGACATGCAACTTGTTCCTTATGCAGGCATTGGTCGATCTTTTGGCAAAGTGACAAGACGACATCGCTACTCCTGGCCTCGATGGTCTCACAGTTTTTGAAGTCTCCTGGACGACAGCATTGGGCAGCGGTCAAGAGGATTTACAGATATCTAAAAGGTACCATCTCATATGGTCTGCAATACACCAGCAGTGGGAGTAACAAGCTAGAACTTATCTCATATGCCGATGCTGACTGGGCCTCTGATGCGGACACCAGGAAGAGTCTGTCTGCATACTGTTTCCTTTTGGTGTCTGGTACTATCAGCTGGAGCTGCAAGAAGCAGACTTCCTTGGCACTCTCGTCTACCGAAGCTGAGTATAAAGCTCTCACCGATGCCTGCAAAGAAGCTGAGTGGGAGAGACAGTTTCTGGAGTCAGTGAATCAAGCACAGACAGGTCCAACACTGCTGCTATGTGACAACATGAGCGCAATTGCCCTTGTCTCCAACCCTAGGTTTCATGCCAGAACCAAGCATATAGAACTCTATCATCACTACATTAGGGACACACCGAATCCGACATAGTCAAGGTTGAGTATGTTAGCACATTTAAATCGCGGACATATTTACCAAGGGCTTCCCAAAGCCAAACACTTTCAGACATTTAGGTCTCAAGGAGTTAAATATCCCTAGCATGTCTCACCGGCTACATTCATTACTGGAGGACTGCACTAGCAGTCTCTGGGTTTGTGCACACCACCGAGAGGTTGCACCTTGGTGGCTCATGCCACAACTTCCATTAGGCCCGGCCTTCACGAGGTGCCACCCTAGGTTCAAGTCCATTCTGCACAGTCACGCCTGGTGGGTCATGTCTGCGGATGAAGCTCAATGAAAATTCTAGGCGAAGCAGCACATGGTTTAGGTAGGAATTTACATGTGGTAGAGCTTTTTGCGCACAGGGCACTGCTGCCTGTAGCACACACACACCAGCCTCTAGAACCACGACGCCTCTATTCCTCAGTCAATGTCGCCAAGAGCTTGGGTAGCAGTGCAGCTCTTTCCACAGACTCCTCTACGCTCTGCTGTCAGCCACCTCAATTGCTTTATGGCGTCCGTAAGCTTCTCCATCTCTACACAAGTGTTGCAAACACGCTTCCACCGGCCTAGCAGTGGGCGATGAGGTCTTCGAGAGCACGAGCTCGCCACGAGGGTCGCCTCCGCCGTCCTCCTCATCGCTTGAGTTGGGCACGTAAGATGTGTTTGTGATGCCTTAGAGGCGCTCGAGGATTCGTCAGTCCAACTCTATGGCTGGGCGGCGAGTGCGCGGTGGCGGTGCGTTGGCCATGAGCGTAGCGCCGGCTGAATCACTCTTGTTGTGGGCGCCCACGCCTCTGTCCAGTCCGGTGGCCGCTTGCCCTCCTCTGGTGGTGCGCACTGGCTGAGGAATTGCCGCGTGGGCACAGGTGGGTCCTCGTTGTGTTATTCCTGCTCCTAGCACGTGCATATGACAAGAGGGTCGTGAACAGGAACTCCATGTGAGCGTACGTGTTCAAGAGGGGAGTAGCTGGGCGTAATGCTATGTAATGATGCTCTATTCAAACCTATGGTTGCATAAGCTATGTAGGTTTAGTGGGAGTGTTGGGGATAAAACCCTACCATAGCTTGTACTACAGTTAATATACTTCAGTTAAGTAGTTAACCCAAGAGACACATTAACAATTTTGTATATAAGAGCACCTTTCTCTTTATTAATTAATGCTTTTGTTTTACAAGCACGCCTTATTAGCAAAGACCAAGAATCGCAGGAATTGGAGCCTTGAGGGTGATTGGTTTAAAGGGAAGGGCTTGCAAAACAATTGGTGGACCTGGAGCGGAGAAGGTCCCAAGAGGAGGAGCACCACAAGAGGGTGGTGCATAGATCTTGGTGGTGAGGAAGGTTTTGGGCGGACTATGCCCTTGGTGAAATTGGCCAGTGAAGGAAGCAAGGGAGGAGAATGTGACCCTCCATGTCAAGGTGGGAGAATTGACCACCATGAGGAGGCCTACAAGGGTAGGTGTGAGGATGGAGAGTGGCCCACGGATTGATGATCTCAAATGCAATATCATAGCTTAGGGGCTCACCTCCATAATGATTTTGAAGGCCAACAATGAGATCTACGGTTGGCCAAGAGGAGGACAATAGGTCCTCATGATGATGGAAGGGCTGCAGCAAGTGCAGGAAGCCTCAGACTTCGAGGCTACAAGTGACATGGACTCAGGAATCTGGGAGTCGGAAGGTGGAGAAGGGCGGGGGAGAAGGATGGCGTGAGGCAAGGAGGGGGGGCCCCGCCCTCGGTCACCCTACCACGGTGGGTGACCACTACCACCATGATGCCGCGGACTACCGTGGTGAACCCACCTCGTGGTCGCGGACTAGGGGTAGAAGAACAAGCTGGCGGCTTGGGAGTCGAGCGGAGGCTGGGCTGAAGGAGCCGGGGGGCTAGTGGACACCCCTCGGGAATAGAAGAGGAGGTGGGAGAAATCCACGGAGAGACCAGGGCGGGGTCCGACGAGGAGAAGGAGGAGGTGAGAATTCCCTCATCGGATAAAGAGCAGGCCGGAGAGAGCGATGCAAAAGGGCCCGAAGATTAGACATGGCGGCGATTGGGGGAAAAAGACTCTTTGAAATGCTCCATGATAGGTATGGACAAATCAAGGAGGAAAGGAGCAAGGAGGATCTCCACCCAAGAGACATCGCTGATGAAGAATAAGAGGAAGAAGGGGAGAAGGATCAGACTACCATAGGTAGTCGGCCTACCGATGATCGCCACTACAGTAGTGCGATAAAGGAGCGACCGGTGGCGGGGGCTGAAGAAGGCGCTGGCGCGGGGGCCGATTGCTGGAGGACCGGAGGAATCAGGCGCCACCGCGGAGATGGGGAAGGGGCAGATTGTACTTGCCCCATTGGGAAGATGACAATGGAAGGGGCAAGAGCAAAAGGAGGCGGGAGCCAATCCACACATCACTAACCCGGTGATGAAGACTAGATATGGTCAAAGACCATAAATGATAGGAATAATAGAAAGGATAGGTGAGGTGGTGACATCCTTTAAGGATGATCTTAGGTGAAGTTACTAGAATAGAATTTACCAAGGATCGGACAATAGACTTAGGTGCAGGGCATTAAATCTTTGGCGGTAGGAAATAATAGAATATTGGAAAAGGTGACTGCGGTAGGGTCACCTAAGGGAGGATGTATGTGGAAGGCCTCCTATAAGAGGAGGAGGATTTCACAAAGTAAAATATCACGTCTTGCGCTTCCACTCGAGTCCTTTGCCATTCTAAGGAATTTATTTGTGAGCCAGCACGTCTGGTAGAGAGGAAGTCGCGGTGGTCGGAGTGCTTGGTGGAGGACTTGCTCCTTGCAAGTGCCTAAGCAGTTGCTCCCCTTGTGAATGGTTCTTTGTGAAATTGCTTTGCTTTGGGTGTGTGGCAATGCCGGGGAACTCTCGGCTTGAGGGTAGACTACGGGAAAGACTCCTGGAGGTTCTCATTGTCAGTGTCAAACTCATAGCAAGCCCAAGGAAGAACTTCTTTGGTGGAGGCCGACCCAGGCGGTTGTGCCGTAAGGCGGTCGAAACCCAGTGCCGAGGTTAGAATAGGAGGAAGAGGATGAGGAGATGAGTAGAGGAAGAGTGTAGGCGTTGGCGGAAGGCCGAGGCGAGCCTAAGGGGCCGAATCCCAAATGCTGCAAGTAAAGCGCTCACAGGTGGAGAAGAGTGGTCTTAAGTAGGGACAATGCGGTGTGGATCGGGGTCCACAGGCGCCGTGATAGGCTCCCTGTTGCTAAGGCGGGACTGCAATTGTGTTGTCGTTGTAGGTCGAGTGTTGGTGATTTTGAGTGCAAGTGGTGCAGGTCGTAAGAGGGTGAGTAGCGCCTTGCTTGTTTAGAAAGAAGTTGTGTCTGCGGTGATCGGTCCAGGCCTCGAACTTTCCACAGTCTCATGGGGCCGAAAGCGTCTGACAGGTGGGATAAGTGTAGCCGCTAAGTGGGAGGATCTCGGAAGCCGGGTTTTCCCTACCACACGAGCCTATCTAGAACTCGTGACGGACCTCGTGATGTGAGAGTAGCCCACGTTTCTTAAGGAGCTGCCCTGCTATGGTGGGTTCAATTTTTAGATGCGGTGACACGCGGGAGGTGGCCCCGACCTACCCGCCGAGTTCTTACAGATGGTGCGTGCTAAGTTTGTGCCTGTCGAGGGACGACAGGTCGTTAGGGAGAAGCTCGCATACTGCCCGCAGTTTCCAAGACCTACACCAACCGAGTGTCGGCTGGTAATGAGTATCCCTAGGATGACGGATGAGGAGAAGTTGGATCGGTACTCCTATACGCAAGCATGCGGAAGGATGTGGTGATGCACGCCAAGTGCAAGACATTCGAGGAGATCATGATCGCCGTGTATCCGCGAGTTTAAGGCTGGTACAAGCCAGGGACGTTCGGGGCCCGGGGAGGCCACTCCGATGGAGCTCAGACAGTATTCGAGGCATTCCGTGCGGCTATACCGCAGCGGTGACATCGCGCGGCGCCACGCAGACTCAGGAGGCGGACGTGGAGGAAGGCGGTTCCATAACAACGGAGGAAATGGAAGTGAAATGAATCCTTGCGGGCGTTGCGGACATCGAAACGGGCCCCCAGCAGCGGTAGGGTCGCATGTTGGCGGGGGCACCGCCGGCGTCAAACGGCCAAGCCTCGAGATACGACAATTATTCATGCGAGCCATATCAACGGGATACCTTGCCGAATCTTGATCGATTGCGGTCCGAGTACTAATTTCCTGTCCCATTGTTTTGCAAGGAAGGCGTGCTGAATCGGCGAGCACTGTGGGGTGCAATTAGCTAATGGTAGACTACACACGCCCGTAAACCTACGGATGGGAGCGTACTGTGAAAGGGTGAGCAGCTCCGCAGCGGTGGTAAGGTTAGATTTCAGAAGGTTTCGACCACGAGCATGCGGAGGAGCATCAAGAAGAGGGGAGGGCACGGGATGACCCTGTTTGTCATCAAGGAGAGGCTCTGCCCTACACGACCCGACAAGCTTGTTGCCCCTGAAGGTGATGCTGGGATTACTCAAATCATGACTGATTTCCAGGACGTCCTTGTCAACACCCTGCCTGCGGGGTTGCCACCATCCAGGAGTGTTGACCATCGGATTGAGCTTGTGCCAGGATTTCATAAACCCCCTATCGACCAGTATATCGGATGTCCCCGTTGGAAATTCAGGAGTCAACTTTGCAGGTGGAAGAGCTGCTACGCAAGGGCTACATAAGACCTTCCAAATCGCCATATGGGGCACCCATTTTGTTTTCGCGTAAGAAGAACGGTATTTACGCATGTGTATTGACTATCGGGGGTTGAACAACCTCACTAAGAAGAATACATTTCCTCTCCCTCGCATTGATGAATTGTTGGAGGGACTGGCAGGGGCCCGCTACTTCTCAAAGTTGGACTTAGGTAGTGGCTACCATCAGATCAGGATTGCTGCTGGAGATGAGGAGAAGACGGCCTTTAATACCAGGTATGGCCACTATGAGTGGCTTGTTATGTCGTTTGGCATGACAAACGCCCCCATCATTCAAACGCTCATGAGCGATGTTTTCATGGCCTAATCAACAAAGGTATTTTGGTCTACCTTGATGACATCTTGGTTTATGGTAGGGATAGGGGCGGGCAGGAACCTACGCGAGGCCACATCACGGCTCGGGAAGCATCAATTGCTATGTCC
>VJWM01000394.1:0-21381 GCA_010909165.1 Anthoceros angustus | reverse complement strand
TTTGATAAGCTTCTTATATGGATATGATGGTTTCTGATCATAAAAAGATATCGATATGTTTGAAGACATTCTGGATGATAACGATATCGCACCTGAATTAAAAGCCTTTGCTAACAAAACTCTTCCGGTACTTAAGAAGCACCATGAAGAAGCAAAGAGAATCTATGATTCTTTGAAGTAGTTTTTTCTCGATTGATAAAAATGGAAAAGGGTTCGATATTAATATCGAACCCTTTGTTTATTGATGAATATCAGGTCATTTAATTAAGGCACTCGTTAGACATAGCTCAGATATTATATTTTGAAAAATTCGCTTAATTAAAGAAATGAATACTCAATTGCTTACCTACGGCTTGCGATCTTTCTGTAACTCCTTCTTTAAATCTATCCATGAACCTCTCGTCTTTCTTTACCAGAATAATTGGACCCCAATCAGTTTAACGATATAGTGCATAATCTTACCCTGTTGAGTAAACGGTTTAACGATCATGGCCATCCATTCCTGTTCCATTTGAAAATTGTTTCGATGATAGAATCTCCTGAAAAGATTTCTTCCTCACTGTAATTATATTCCTTCATAGTCTTGTGATTTTAGATATAAAAAGAATCCTGCCAGGAAAATCTCTCCCCAGAACGGAGAAAGGCCGGACCCTCCCAAGGTGCCACCCCAATTTCATGGGATGTAGTGCAGCAGGTGACGGAGATGCTAGAGGAATCGACAAGACCCGAGGAGGTCCGGCCATAGGGTGATGGAGGGGCTCGGGGTCCGCAGACACAGCAATATCTCTGAGACTCCCCTCCATTCAAAAGTGCCGGACCTAATGATTAATGGAATATAGCTTATTTTGGAATAGATATGTGTTAAAACATAATGGTGATTTCAGTTACAATTAATTTAGTTTTAGTTTTATTATTCGTTAATTAATAACCGTCAATAACCGTTTTTGTATAAGACCCTTTCTTTGTGTGTAATTTGTATTATCTTGCGATTCCAACTTGCTCTCGTCCCTCTTGCTTACCTCTTGCACGATCTTCACACATGCAATCCTAGGCTACCAACTTCTTTATGGTATCAGAGCCTTGATTCTGCTCATCTCCGATGTAGCTAATCCTTATAAGGTAGCTATGCTTTTCTTTAAAAAAAAAAGGGAGAAATGGCATTTGCCTCCAATGAGGCAAATTAGCAACTATCTGAAGCAACGGCAGGGGGTAGTTGCACGATAGGCAGGCTGCAGGGAGAATCAAGGTGGTATTCCCTCGGTGATTCTCCATCGGTGATTCTCCATTACCAGCCACGCCATAATGATCGCTCTGCCCCAGCAATTTTCAGCGGTGGCCATGCCTCGGAGTATAGAAGCCCCAGCACAATCGCGATGATTCTCTCTGGAGCTTTCCGGCAGGCACGCACACAACAGCGCCCATGCCCCGAGCTTTCCAGCATGCAATCTACATCAAATTGTGAAGGTGCTGCAGTTGATCTCCAAATCCGGGCGCGGCCAGGCACAGCCGTCGCAAAAAGAAGCTGCCGTGTGTGGCGCCGGTGGCAAGTTGTTGTGCGTGTCACAGGTTTGCTTCTTGAACCTGCGAGATCCCTAAAGTCGTAGAAATACAATTTGGGGCATGACATCGATTGGGCGCCTGTGACAGTCAATGTGAATGGCTGCGTCTCGGGTTCTGCATGCACCAAGATAAATAAATAAATAAAAAGTTTTAAACCTGGAGGCGCTGCATTTGACGGGAGTCGAACTCGGGTGTTGCAAGTGATAGGCGAAATTACTAACCACTATACTAAAGTTGATGGGAGTCAAACTTGGGTGTTGCAAGTGATAGTGTTGCAAGTGATAGGCGGAATTACTAACCACTATACCAAAGTTTTTTTCTTGCTCCAACTATGCTTTTACAAAATACATATAAGTTTTTCTTAGCTCAATATGCTTTGGTACTAATCATTCTTTTTTATGTATTTTGACCTCAATTATGATAGTGATGATAGTGAAGCATTCAATACATTGTTTGGCAATTTATTTGAAACTTTAGACGAAACACATAGAGTAATGCATGTGGGATTTTTCTCCACAAGCTATACAATCTAGATTAAACATGTCGGGACCTTCTCCTTTGCCTCCCGCTTTTCTTACTCCTCATAGGATAGAGTTCAAGGATAGAGATAGATTTAATGGAACAGATTACACTATATGGGCAATACGGGTGTCCCAAATTCTAGAAGAAAATGAATTGATGGGGTTGTAGACGGGTCTAAACCTGCTCCTGCTTCAGGAGCCGCCCTTGATCTCATTTTGGAATGGCAACGGAAGGATCGGCGTGCGAGAACTATTATTATTTCTACTCTAAATCGGAATATGACGACACATACCTTGGGTGCTGCCACTTCAAGTGATGTGTGAAATAACTATAAGATGATTTATAAGGATAGGAGCTCAGCCTCCTTAGTACAAGCCTTCAGGGAATTTTTCAGCCTCCGCATGAAAGATAACGAGCTCGTGGAGTCTTACATTAACCGGTTTCGCACTTGTTGTGCTAACCTTTCATATTGTGGAACAGATTTGAGTGAAGTCCAGGCTGCTGTCAGCCTACTTGCAACCTTACCTGAAGCATATCAATCTTTTGTAAGCGCACAGAGTGCCATGATAAGAACAGCAAGTCAATCAACAGTTGCAGGTGCAACTCCTGCTATTACACTTTAGGAGGTGTTTGGAGCTCTTCTAGCAGAGGAGAGGACTCGTGGACTTAATAAAATGAAGGCCAGCTCAAGTGGTCAATCAAACTCAAGAATTTTGTTCACTTCTCGAGGCAGAGGGGGCTTTCGAGGACATGGCAGGGGACGTGGCTTCCTCAACCAAAATTTTCAGCGTTCCACATATAATCCACAGCAGTACCAAAGCAGAAATACGACCTGCTATTGGTGCAAAGATACCCGGCCATATTGAGAAGGATTGCCGGAAGAAAAAGGCCGGCACCTCAAAGGAACAGCACGCAAAGGTTTACGTTTTTCTAAGCAACTAGATGGTTTTCAACTAATGTCTTTTTGTGATGCCGACTGGGCTGGTGATCCAGACACTAGACGTAGTATTGCAGCCTACTGTACATTTTTAGGTGGATCAGTTATCTCTTGGTCAAGTAAAAAGCTCACTACTATTTGTCTTTCCTCTACGGAAGCAAAATATTGTGCCATGACACAAGATGCTAGAGAGGTTATTTGGATTATTAGATCTTTCTTAAGTGGACTTAAGCGGCTTCATGAAGGACCAACTCGGCTTTGGTGCGACAACCGATTGACCATTGCTTTATCGAAGAATCCAGATTTTCATGCTAGAAGTAAGCATATCGAGATTGCTCATCATTTTATAAGACAAGCGAGGCGTAAAGAGGTAATAGTGGACTATGTTGCCACTTGGAAAATGTGGCTGACCTTTTGACAAAGTCTTTGCCAAAGTTGGTACATGAGAAACATACTTTGGCGGTGGGCTACAATTTATACTGCGTGAGCAAAGCGAGCGACTCATTAGTTGATTTCCTCTTTCATCGGCTTGGTGATTGGATGAAGCCTTATTGTGTTATGTGATCGTCACACTTGCTTTGGAACTCTTTTACGCTTATATCGTGGGAGTACACTTTCTATTATGAAGTCAATTTTCAAGATATTTTCAAGCTTATCAATTAACTCCTAATTGCAACTAAGTGGGAGTAATGGAATGTAGCTTATTTTGGAATAGATATGTGTTAAAACATAATGGTGATTTTGATTACAATTAAATTAGGTTTAGTTTTATTATTAGTTAATTAATAGCAATCAATAACGTTTTGTATAAGACCCTTTCTTTGTGTGTAATTTGTATTATCTTGCGATTCCAACTTGCTCTCGTCCCTCTTGCTTACCTCTTGCACGATCTTCACACATGCGATCCTAGGCTACCAACTTCTTTAATGATGAACCAGCAGCACCTAGTATCGTTTCGACAGCTGCTGAGGGACAACCCGAAGTACCGGCAAGAGGTCCGGCGGGCCATCAAGGAGACGCAACCACGACGAGGCACCCCCGTCCGCAAGGCCAACACAGTGGCGGTAAGAGTAGTATCCCACAGGGATCCAGGAGCGCCGGTGGTCCAGGTAGAAATTGCAGGATGCGTCATCAAGAACGTGCCCCTAGACACGGGTTCGGGGGTCAACTTCATCACGGAGGCCACTGCTCGACGCTTGGGGTTCACTACGTTCGAACCCTCAACCAAAACCCTGAGGATGGCAGACATGTCAAGACGGGCGCCGGCAGGAGAGCTGACCAGAATCCAAGCTAACATAGCAGGCGCACCATACACGCTAGATTTCATGGTCATCAAGCCCGTGCAAAAACCCATCTACCTCGAGCCGATGGGGAATAACCCATTAAAGGGTCAAGGGCCAAGGAGGGCTAGCCCCCCCGAATGTCGATCCCAAAACTACCAACCGCCCCAAGTATGTTGTGGTCAGAGACAAGAAAAGGCCTACCTCGACCCGATGTCATTGGTGTCTCACGCTGTTGCCATCCATAGCGTTGGCCAGCGTTTAAGGCAATGGAAACTTGTCAAAAGCCACCATGGAGGAAGGGAGACCCACCCTTAGGTCGTGTGGTGGGCAGCTTTAATCCTCTATGACCCGAGATCCTTGCCCATGGTCCCGTGGGTCTCGATGGCGAGGGGGATGAGGCAGGGCCATCCTGCATAGGCGTATACTTATGTACTTTGGATGTTGCGCATCCTCCGCCGCCCAACTTGGAGGTTGATGATGGCGTGCTCACAAAGCGATTGTCTCGGGTTGGATTCACGATGACATCTGCAGTGATTTGACTCCCCCCTCCCCCTCCCGCCCCACCCTGGTTTGAAATAGATCCTCCCCTGACACATTCAGTGGGGTATGTCGTCTCCTACAAAAGAAATCTGCTCTCCTTGGCCATCGAGCGACGTTGCAAAAGCGGCATCATTAAGCAACACCGTGCCCTCAGCTTAGGCGAAGGTAGGTGGGACCCGGAGTTGTCGAGGAGGGCCCCATAGCTACAAGATGATAGAGAAGGCCAAAGGTCAGACCAAGCCAAGCGTCATCGCGATAGAAAAGAGGTAGTGCGATTAGCCTGGATGCACGGGAAAGCCCACTCCAAGCTAGATGCCAGAGCCCACCCCTTCCCCACGCAAGAGTGGAGGAGGCTCAAGTAGGCCGAGGCAAAGAATCGGAAGAAGGGCCCTACACACCTGGTGCTTCCTCCTGAGAGAGGTCCGGGGCGTGGCAGGTGCAGGGGCGTGGAAAAAGAGGCATGGTGGCTCAGGATAAGGAATCCTAGCCAACCTTAGGGAAACCTTCAAGGGAAGGCCCCTCCTCAATACAGGGCAAGTCCTCGATGGGGAATCCGGTTAAGAACTAAAAGACCAAGGCAGGCGAGAGGCCCCAGCTTCCATGAGAAAGGCCATCGTCAAGGCCTCCATGGCTAGGAGACCAGTGCCCCCAAAGGCAACAGGTAAACCCAGAGGCTTGTGGTACACTCGAAGGTGCCTGGCCAATGATGTCCCTAAGCACTTGCATAACTTATCTATCGAAGTTCCCCAAGTTTATATAAAAAATTGAGAGGAAGTTACTATTCTAGTAGGATATCTTGGCCCGATGCACGAACGATGCTAACCCAAGATGTCCCAAGGGCTTACATAACCTGCCTAAAACCTGTTTATCGAACTTTCCCAGCTCGATAAAAACTGGAAGCTCGATAGAGAGACTGGATAGAAGCAACCTTTCTAAAAGTAGGCTCAAGATGCCACGCTTCGCAGAATTTTGAGGCATTTACCTCCTCACATCGTCACTGAAGAACCGCGTGACCTCAAGGTCCTCACCATGCTTGCGAGAAGCTGCAAGCTGTTGGCAGAGACAGGGAGGATGGCCATCATGATCTCACGTACTGGCCCAAATAGAAGAAGCCCATCGAACATGGGTAGATTTTAAGGCCATTGTGTTTGGCAGGTTTGTCCGAAACTTTTCCTCAGAAGCTTTTGCCAATTGTATCCCTGAGCGAATGCTTCCCCTGATCTTGTATGAACACTAATTCCTGGATATGTCCGGTAGATCTTGTGGACTTCGTGTCACAAACACCTGCCATTCTGCACTTCTTTTGAGGATTCCAGCCACACGGCCGGCAAGCTCCAGGAAAGCCACGGGCGTAGAGCTGGAAAAAACATGCAGCGCTGGAAATCGCAAGCGAGCCATGGTCGGTGGGGTAACTAGTGTTCTAGGAAGAGCTTCAGCACGTCTGCCTGCACCTTTGCCCCACAAGCAAGTGGGAAGGTGGTGCAATCTTGCCACACAGCCAGCCCGTCCAAGAGAATGTGCTCCCTCCTGCTCCTGCTCCTGCTGCTGCCCCTGCTGGAGACAGATACTCTAGGGAGAGTCATGACCAGGAGAGGTTGTGGCTACAATTTTTCAGGACCCAACACTGTGGTGGGATAACAGGCAAACTAAGAAGAGCCGTGGTTCGCCTGACTTCCGGCACAGGCAGTCCCACGAGGTCCTCTGGTTGAACAACTTTTACAAGCCAGGTTGGGTGGATGTGCGGGTTGCTGCTCTGGATATGCATATGGGTATAGTGAAGGATCTATGTCACGAGGGCCATGTCGCAGAGGCTGTTGAGGCTTTAGAGCGTCTGGTACGCACAGGGCATTGTATTTGCAAGTCTGTGGTTTACACAATCCTGAATAGATGTGTGGTGAAGAAGGATCTGGTTTTGGGTCGCCGTGTCCACGCTTTGACAGCTATGGCTGGGTATCAGTCGGACACGTTCTTGGGCTTCCATATCCTGCGGATGTATGCTTCTCATGGCAGGTTGCAAGACGCGATGCATGTTTTTGTTTTGGTTGCCGAACCAGATACTTTCACATGGTCTGCCATAATTTCTGCGCATGTTAAACAAGGACAAGACAAGCAGGCCATACAACTGTATCATGGGATGTGCAGATCTGGTGTGAAGCCAGATTGCCATGTCTTTGTGGCGGCCCTTCAGGCTTGTGGAAGGGAGTCAGACTTGAGAACTGGGCAGCAAGTGCATGCGGATTTGCTGGCCAGTGGCGTTGAGCCTGATTTGTTTGTCTGTAACTCTCTGGTAAACATGTATGCGAAGTGCGGCAGCTTGGAAGATGCTCGGGGAGTTTTTGACAGACTTGGTCAGAAAAATGTGGTGACGTGGACTGCTCTGATAGCAGGATATTCTCAGCAGGGCAAGGGGCAGGAAGCCCTTGCCCTCTACAGTGCTATGCAAGAGGAAGGCTTGGCGGTACCCAATTCTGTAACATTTGCGTGCCTCCTGCAGGCATGTGCGAGTGTGGGCACCCCAGCATTGGATGAGGGAAGGCTTCTTCATTCACAAATTAGAGAACGAGGACATCAGGCTGATTTGTTTGTTGCCAACTGCTTGATGAGCCATGTACGCAAAGTGTGGCAGCTTGGAAGATGCACACAGGGTGTTTGATGCTCTTGGTCACAAGGATGTTGTAACATGGAACACTATAATTGGGGGATATTCCCAGCAAGGCATGGGGCAGGAAGCCCTGTGTCTATACAGTGCTATGCAAGAAGACAGCCTTGTGGCACCCGACTCTGTGACATTTGTATCCCTGTTGCAGGCTTGTGCAAGTGTGGGTGCACCGGCATTGATGCAGGCAAAGGAGCTTCATGCACAGATTACAGCACGTGGACTTGAAGCT
This sequence comes from Anthoceros angustus, assembly GCA_010909165.1. Lineage (NCBI taxonomy): Eukaryota > Viridiplantae > Streptophyta > Anthocerotopsida > Anthocerotales > Anthocerotaceae > Anthoceros > Anthoceros angustus. Next base: position 13,651 of record VJWM01000394.1, on the reverse strand, counting down.
GATGTATTTGTATCCAATAGCATGGTGAACATGTATGCTAAGTGTGGCAGCTTGGAAGATGCGCAAAGAGTGTTTTACAGACTTGGGCAAACAAATTTGGTGACGTGGACTGCCATGATATCAGGGTATTCCCAGCAGGGCATGGGGCATGAGTCCCTCCGGCTGTACAGTGATATGCAAGATGCAGGCGTTGCTGTCCCCAATTCAGTGACATTCGTGTCTCTTTTGCAGGCATGTGCAAGTGTGGGCGCCCTTGCATTGGAAAAGGGGAAGCACCTTCATTGGGAAATTGGGGAACAAGGATATCAAGCTGATGTGTTGGTAGCCAACAGTGTGGTGAACATGTATGCAAAGTGTGGTAGTTTGGAAGATGCGCAAAGGGTGTTTGATGCACTTGTTGATAAGGATGTCGTGACGTGGAATGCTATGATTGGAGGATATTCCCAGCAAGGCATGGGGCAGGAAGCCCTCCAGCTTTACAGTGTGATGCAAGAAGATGGCATTTCTTTCCTGACAACATAACATTCATGTGCCTCCTGCAGGCATGTGCAATTGTGGGCACCCCAGCATTGGAGAAGGGAGGCAGCTTCATAGCGAGATCAGAGAACGAGGGAATCAAGCTGATGTGTTTATAGTGAACAGTTTGATTAACATGTATGCTAAGTGTGGCAGCTTGGAAGATGCACGCAAGTGTTTGACAAATTGGGCCCAAAAAATGAGGTGACCTGGACTACCATGATAGCTGGATATTCCCAGCAGGGCATGGGCCAGGAAGCCCTTGCTCTACAGCAATATGCAAGAACAAGGCATGGCTTCCCCAATTCTGTGACATTGGCGTGCCTCCTCCAGGCATGTGGGCACCCCAGTATTAGAGAAGGGAAAGTGATTCATGCACAGGTGAGAGATCAAGGATATGAAGCTGATGTGTTTGTAGCCAGCAGTTTGGTTAATATGTATGCAAAGTGTGGCAGCATGTCAGACGCCCAGAGAGTCTTTGATGGGCTTGACCAAAGAAGTGTGGTGACCTGGAATGCGATGATAGCGGATATTCTCAGCAGGGCATGGGGCAGCAAGCTCTTCATCTCTACAGAGGTATGCTGGAAGGGGGCACGGCTGTACCCAACTCCGTGACATTTGTGTGCCTCCTGCAGGCATGCGCAAACCTTGGCACCCCAGCTTTGGATATTGGTAAGCAGCTGCACTTGCAGGTTACGGAACAAGGACACCAGGGTGACTTGTTTGTAGCCAGCAGTTTGGTTAACATGTATGCAAAGTGTGGCTGTTTGGAGGATGCCCATAAAGTGTTTGACCGACTAAGCAGAAAAGATGTGGTGACATGGAATGCTTTGATAGCAGGATATTGTCAGCAGGGCATGGGTCAGGAAGCCCTTCTTCTTTACAGGGCTATGGAAGCAGAAGGAATCGCTATACCTGATTCCGTGACATTTGCATGCCTCTTGCAGGCATGTGCAAGTGTGGGTACCCAGGCATTGGAGATGGGGAAGCAACTTCATGCTCAAATTAGAGAACAAGAACATGAGGATGATGTGTTTGTAGCCAGCAGTTTGGTAGACATGTATGCCAAGTGTGGCAACTTGCTAGAGGCTCAGAGAGTGTTGGATGGGACTAGTCACAAGGACGTGGTGATGTGGAATGCCATGATAGCAGGATATTGCCAGCAGGGCATGTGCCAAGCCTTCGCCTCTACAGTACTATGCAAGAGAATTGTACTGCTGTACCTGATTCTGTGACATTCGCGTGCGTCCTCCAGGCATGTGCAGATTTGGCAGCTTTGTATCTTGGAAGGCAGCTGCATGCACAGATTGTCGGACAAGGGCTGCAAGCCGATGTGCTTGTAGCTGGAAGTTTGATCAACATGTATGGAAAGTCTGGGAGCATGGTTGGAGAAGTGTTTGATACAACGCCTGAGAAAAATATTGTCACCTGGAGTGCACTAATTGCGGGCTACACAAGTCAGGGACAGTGAAGTGGTCTTTGACTTGGTCGAGAGAATGAGAGGATGGCTTACACCCAGATGGCATTACATTCCTCAGTGTACTGACAGTGTGCAGTCATGCAGGTCTCGTGAACAAGGGGCTTGAGTACTTTGAGACCATGAGCAGACGCTATGGCATCACTCCCACAGAGGACCACTACACATGTATGGTGGATCTCCTAGGTCGTGCAGGACAATTGGATGAGGCACTTGCTTTTGTAAGTACAATGCCTGTATTGCCTAATGGTGCAGTTTGGCACGCCGTGTTGGGTGCTTGTCAAAAGTGGAGCAACTTGGAGTTGGGGCGCCATGCTTTCGATGAAGCAATCAAGCTTGATGATAAAGATAGTGCAGCATATGTATTGATGTCGAACATATACACCGGTGCCCAGATGTGGGAGCAAGCAGAAAAGATGCAAGGAAGCAGAAAGACAATTAGGGCATGGAAGCAGCCAGGTGAGAGCTGGTGGACAGACGAAAATGGAGCGGTGCATAGTTTTGTGGCTGGGGACGAGAAGCATCCACGGAGTCTAGCGACGCTTAAGTAAATCCTGTCCAAAATGAAGACAGAAGAATATGTGCCGGAGACACCCATAGTGCTTGTGAAAACAGCGATCGTGCCAAACTAGGCACTTGAACACAAAGGGCTGGCTCCTTAGGTGTTTACTTACGTTACGCGTTGCAGCATTTTATAAAACTTCTGAAAGTTAAATATTTGTTTCGATTTAATGGAAAAAAAGATTTTATTATAAAAAAGAAATGGAAAAAACCATCCACCCCAAAAGCAAAAGGGAAACACCAATGAAGGGTACGATGCGGGACTAGTCCCCTAGGATCATTTCAAGATCACGCATTTCAAGATGCGGGACTAGTCCCAGGATCACGCATTTCAAGATGTGGGACTAGTCCCAGGATCACGCATTTTAAAACTACCAATCATTCGAAGAATTTCGCGGTTGGGGATATTAAAAGTCTAGCATCTCCCGCGCTCGCTATCGTTCAGTACACTGCATTGGCCAATGCTCTCTTGCAGAGCGATGTAAACCCTCTACCAGAAGAAAGCAACAATACAAGAAAGGGGGAGGCAACCCATTCTTGCGTTGTGATAAGCCTTGGCACAGGCCTTGATGAACCTAGAGAAATCCTTGCCCATGACTCTGTGAGTCTCGATGGCAAGGGGGATGAAGGCGTGGCCGTCCTGGATAGGAGACCTACTTGTGGACCTTAGTTGTCGCGCAGCCCTCCAACCTGGAGGGTTAAGGCTAACATGTTCGCATACACTATCCCGAGTGGGATCGGTTATAACTACATCAACGAAACCGATCCACAGGTCAAAAATAGATCACCTAGCGAAACCGTTGAGCAGGGTGTAAGGGCGCTCCCTAAATGGAAGGAACCCGCCATCCCTAGCAATAGAGAACATGATGTCTTGGACGGTGTCATGCACAGCGATATGCTGCCCAAGTGCGGCCCGGAGTCATCGGGAGGGGCCCATAGCTGCAAATTGAAAGAGAGCAAGCCAGACTCTGACTTTGCAGCTTGATATTCGATTAGCATGCAAGATTTCTCGAGTAACGGCGAGCAAGTCAGAACAGCTCTGGAAGCTGGTAGCGAGGAATGGCAAATGGTGTTCTCGTCTTACACCCAGCTAAACATGAAAGACCAAAGATATTTGAAAGATGCTTGAAATTTTTTGTTTTGATAGGTGTGGAATATTTTTACTAGGGAGAGAACGGAACTGGCCCAACTCTACGAAACATCACCTAGCCGGTCTATTAGCTGGGGAGCCAATAGTGCGTTTTCACCTGTGGGAATCGCAGCCCGGTGTATGATTCAACCTATGGTTAGCAACCAAGCAGGTGGGTTGCAAACTCAGTACAGGATATGGAAAACTAGACAATACCCTATAAACTTTTGCTAGATTTTACATGCTCCTAATGGTGCATTTTGGCACTGTGTTAGGTGCTTGTCGCAAGTGGAGCAACGGGGAGGCTGGATGCCATGTTGAGCAGTCGAGCTCGACAAACAAGATACCAATGCAGGAGATGCAGTGGCGTCATGAAAGTCGAGTGGATCTCAGTCAGATTCGATTTTTTGAGATCAGTCGCAGAGTTGAATGGTCCAATCTGCTAAGAAATTCAGAGGCTCGTACTCGGAATTTTTTGCCTACTGTTCCCAGTGCTCTGCTCCTGGGCTACATAGATATGTACACCCTGCGAAAAGCGTGCAACCCTGGCACTGCTTGGCATAGTTCAGACACTACTTCTGTACATACCACAGGGCCTCCTTTCTGTCTTCCTCCTCCAACCCGCATGTGTCCAAATGCCAAAGGTGAGCCGAATTGCTTTCTTCTCCTGGGAGGCTCCTTTCGCAACAGTGCGCAAGCAAATATACGATTCCAGGACACGACACAGGGAAACGCTCAGCTTTCCAACCAGGGCATCTCTGGGGATTGTCTTATCGGTTCCTCGGGAGTGTGCTGGAGATCAAAGCCGTACATCGCAACTGGTCTAGACCTGGGGAGCGGAGGTGGTTCAACATCTCCGATCAAGATCTGCTGCATGCGCCTGGTAGAAGGCCTCACGCTGGGATCCGGGTGGGTGCACAGCAAGCCCACATGTAGCACACAGGTTAGCTGGCTGGCATGGAACTTGCCGTCCATAGCTGGGTCTGCCACATCCAGGAGGGTGCCAGCTTGCATCTGCCACCCACTCCACTAGCTGAGTTTCCTGGTCGGGGATTTGCGGCCTCCTGCCACAAGCTACCTCCAGCGACAGAACCCCAAAGCTGAAAACATCCGACTTAGACGTGGCTTTCCCAGCTAAGGCAAGCTCCGGAGCCATGTAGCCCTTGGTCCCAGCTAACCCTGTCAGAGTGAGGCCCGTGGTGAAGGTCTCCTCCACTAGGCGGGCCAAGCCGAAGTCTCCCAACCGACCTTCCATATTCGAGTCGAGCATCACGTTGCTGGGCTTGATGTCCCTGTGCAGGATGCACTTCTTCCACTCCGTGTGGATGTAAACCAAAGCAGCTGCTATCCCTTGGACAATATGAAACCTGTCCGCCCAGGATAGCACCTGCTCTCTGGAGTAGAGAGGTGCCGATCCAGGCTCAGATTTGGCATGTACTCACACCAGCAAAAGCTGGTCCCGCTCATGGCACCAGCCATGGAGGTGCACCAGGTTCCTGTGCCGAAGCTGCCCCAGGCTCTTCAGCTCCGCTCGAAACTCCTTCTCTCCTGCCTTGAATCCTGCGAGATCCTTTTGGCCAGCTGGACCTCCAAGTCTCCAATCCGCATCACTCCCGGTACACTCCCATCCACCTTTCCCCAGGATAAGTGACTGGCTGAACCCTTGAGTCGCCTTCTTCAGCTCCTGGTACGTGAAGGTCCGAGTCCCGTAGCTCACATCCACATCCTCCATGGAACAAGGGCCTGAGGGCTCGGAGCTCCTTCCCGTGGATGAAGTTGGTGCTTTGTCTACCATCATGAGACCACGGAGGTGCTCCAGGCCATTCTTCTCGGAAGACCTACCAGATCTGCAACCAAAGAACCAGCCAAGAGCAACTACCAGAAGAGTTGCCCCAATTGCAACCCCTGCAACCAAGCCAGTGCTGCTGCCTTTGCTGTTCTTCTTGCCTGGCTGAGGCTCAGTCGGAGGCTGAGACTCAGTCGGAGCCTGAGGCAGAGGAGAGGGAGCTTGTGGCAGGCCACTGGTGGAGAAGCTCCAGTCGTAGACGTAGTTCTCCTCGATGTAGAAGCCTGTGCTAGCCGTGAACCCGACATAGGAATGCTGTTGCACGATGCTGGAGACGTTCAACCCGCTGTACGAAAGCACACGAGAGGCATTTGCTTTCTGGGCTCCAGCCACGGCCATGTGTACCACCAGCTCCTGCCTGTCCGCAGAGTAGTCGATCCAAGCCGACAAGGCGGGAGTGTCCTCAGCACTATTGTTGAGCTCAATACCGTAGACTGACAGGTTCTGGGTCGTGACAGACACATAGCTGTTGATGTCCAGCCCGACGTGGTTAGAGTCGTCCACGGGATCACCCTCATTGTAATTGGTGTCGAACTCCACGGCCAGGACTTGAATCCTGGGATCCTTGGGAGGGTATGCGGAGTCGTAGAGACCGAGAGCACCACCACCGCTATTCCGGGGGACGTCGGGGATGGGAGCGATGATGAAGGTCATCCCATCCCCCATGAAGTTCCCCGGCACCGCCTTTATCCTGAAGGTGAAGGAGGTACTGAAGGAAGCTTCCGCACCAGAACCCACATCGTAGAACTGCACCAGGGAGGCAAACACCACTCTGGACACCAATGACCGCGCTGCATTCTTCCCCGGGTCGCTGGCGTTCACAGTGAGCTGCAAAAATCCTCCCTCTCCCACAGTGCAGTTGCCGCTCAGCAGGATGCCCGCTCCTGAGAAGTTGCTGAAGGAGAACTCCACATTCTGCGCACGGCAGCAGCTCAATCCCACGCCCAGCAGAGGAAGCAGCAGGAGGGCACCGATGCAGAGCTGGGACAACATCGCGTCTTTCTCTTTGTCCGATTCATCGATCTCCCACCGGGCGCGTCTCTCGCTTGGTCAGATTCATCGATCTCCCACCAGGCGCGTCTCTCGCTTGGTCCGATTCATCGCTCTCTCTCGAGGTCCTCTAGAAACATTTTGGGGTTGAAGATATCTGGCAGGAGGGAAGGTTGCAAGTGCTTAGGGAGGAAGGTGTCCAGTACCAAGGACGGTTATCCAGCGAAGCAGCTGCGATGAGTGGACCCTTTGCTAGTGCTAGTCTCCATTTCGATGAATATGGTAGCTGAAAAGCTTTGGATTCGAATCAAGTGGTGGGCGACGAACGTGGGTCTGATACGACTTCCATGTTCGGACGAAGCTGCCTCAGTGCGTCGGAGCTGCTGATGGAAGTCGTCCTGAGCAACCTTGACTTTGTTTTCTAGTGAATTCGGAGTCCCACGCTGGGATTTTTTTATTTGGAGTAACCAGTAGGCACTAACAACTTAGAGACCCCGTATTAACAATTGGCGGCCCCGTACTCACAACTGGTGGCCCCGCAGGAGCATGGTCATAATGTTTACAACAGGTGGTTCCGTAAGACATAAGGACATGTTATTTAGAACAAGTGGTCCCTATAGCTGGAGGACGGGTGACGGTCCATCTAAGGCCGGGTTTACACTAGGGTGGTCATGACCACCTTGTCAGGGATTGGAGAGACCCCTTATACACTACCCGGTCATGCTATGGTGACATGGCAAGTTCTCTCACTTCTGAAAGCTGGCAGTAGTTACCGGTAGCTAACAGGGTCTCGTTATGTCAGACCCAAAAACTTCTAAGCAATGGTATGTAGACATGTGGCATTCTTCAGAACTTTATTACGGTGAATATTTACCTCTTACGGTCCGTTCGACACCCCATTCTCCATACCGTTCACCCTATTGACTCACTTTATTTTGTAGCGGGAAGCGCACCTTCTTCCACAAGTTGTGAACCTCATTTAGAAACCATTGCTTTGCTTAAGCGGGACGGACATGGATCCGTTCTGGACCTAGTATGTTCTCATACGTCGGTGGTGGTTTCAGTGGTCAAGATCGATGGCAAGGCGGCCGCGGCTCACAAATAAGTGGCTTCTCATAGGCTCGCAAGTGAGCGGTTTTTCTTACGCCAATAACTTTCCATTGCCTTTGCCCATCCCGGGGCCCATTGGCAATTCCTTGCCACCTCTTGCTATGCGGGGGTTGCCAGCGGGCTCTTTCTTGCAAGTGCATCCAGCATCTCAGTCTGGAGGCAATCAGCTCCATCAGGATGAAGATTGCGTGCAAATTGCACCTATCCCCACCAAACGACGCCGTCGTGGAGTGAAGAAGGAGCCAAATGTGAAGGCAGAAGCTGAACCTTCTATAGGCAGCAAGAGGGCAGATGCATGGAAAGAGCACCATGTGATAAATCTCATCCATGTCGTGGGATGCGGGCGAATTAAAAGTCACCAAAACAAGGTATCTTAGCTTTTGCCAGTTCAAGCTACATGACCATAAAATGCAACTTGTGGTCTTAGGTCTTCTCGGCCCCTAAATTGAGAGATTTGGAGCAAGGTGGCTGCGGCAATTTGCAACTTGTCATGATTTGACAAGAATTCGAGGCAGAGGCGGTGGAAAATGATTTATAAGGATTACAAGGTGGACAAGGCTCACAATGCCATATCAAGCAACAACAGGACTGAAAAATGTGCATGGTTTGACATTGTTGACCTCTACATGCATAACCGTGCTCACGTTGTATGTGAGACTCATGCCTCTTCACACAAGAGGTCAAGTGTGGGATTCTTGATGGAGCAATGAAGACATGGCCAAAAAGAGGAGGATTGGACAAGATAATGCATCTGATGCTATCAGTCTCTTGAGTTCCATGTCCCAAAAATTGGAAGCCATGGAGGAAAAGAAAGTGGCATTGTTAGAGTTTAGTGGCCACTCATCACAGATTGAAAATCAGCCTTAGTTTATACTGTCTTGAGTTGAAAATCAGCCTTACATAGAACAAGCTCTCTTGAGGTACACAAGCGGACTGAATGCTGATCACAGTTCTTCATCACAAGACTCTAAATCTATGTCTTCCAAAAAAACTAGCCTAATATTCTTTTGGGTTCTTGTTTCATACAAAGCTCTAGCTATGTTCCGGATTCGCTTCACTCCTGCTTCATATCCAGGCATCTCAACTTCGTCTTCCTGTTCCTCTCCGTGTGCAGATTGAACCCTGTGGACATTCCCCCTACCATGACGCACCCCATTCAATTCATATAGAGTTTCTCGAGTGCTCTTGTGGCCTCCTCGTCATCATCCATATCATGAACACATGAATATCGCCTCTTCTAGCCAAGCTTGATCGAATTGCGTCTATGGATGATGCACATGTTGTGTAGAATTAAACATGCCTCGAGCGACAATAGGGATGTTGCGACTCCATGTTCTTTTCTTTTAGCGAGACACCTCCACCTCGCTTTCAAGATTCCAAATGCTCTTTCTGACCATCCGGTGGAACTTTGAACAAAGTTCCAATGTTCTACTCTAGTGTCATCAGTCCTTAGACCCTCTATAAGAAGTCAACATGTAGAGCTTGGGCCAATAGCCTGCGTCTCCAACTAGACAATAATGTCCGCACGCATCACATTTTGTCCAAGCTCGGATCTATCAGTGAGCAGTTCCAATCATTAAGACTGCCTGCCCATCCATAGTCGTAATCTCACACGAGACAATTTGCAGTCACGGTTAACTGAAGAAGTTGAGAGTAGAACCCTTTTCTGTTAGAGTAATCCCCCTTGTTTCTGCGAGGAGCAATAATGGGGATGTGACTCCCATCGACGGCTCCAACCACATATGGGATACCTTGCAATTCAAGGAACTCTGCTGCATATGCAGCCATTTTGCTCTTTCCAGGCCACATGATGTAGGTATCGTGCAATTTGGAAACCAAGGCTGCAATTCCAAAGTAGCATTACAAAGCAATTGTCTTTGTATCCATAGCGATCGCTAAGAGTTTGAAGCGTGTCTCCGTGGCCAGCCTCACGAGGCCATCGCAATTCTTGCGTCCAGAATGGCTTTCCAAAATGTGGTGTCTTGCACAAGGGCCAATTTCAAATCGAAGGTGGCTTTGCTTACTCGACAACGCTCCTTGAACATCTCATTTGTGTAAGACCCAAGAAGTGATTGATCCGTAAACCCTTGGTTTCGTTTCACCCACCATGTTGATCGTCGTTTCTTTTTTCTCCCACTGGACTTGAACACTTCGTGATGCAAAGCCAGTGCTACAGCAGTTATGAATGTCCGGAGAGACGATGAGCAAATCTCAAGAGCACACAACACACCCAAAGCAAGTAAAATTTTATCCCGACGGCCGTCATATGACATTGCTAGATTTGTGTTCTCATTGCTGTCCCTGGCTATCATTGGAGGTACCTGCAGCATTGCTAGATTTGTGTCCTCACGGTTATCTAAGGCCATCACTGTAGGTACTTGTGAAGCCATCTCAAACTCATGCCCCTCCATGGTGTGGCGAGCTCACCCTACTAGAAAAGGGCACCCTATGTTACACTTTATGTTAAGATTTGGACCCTTGGATGTAACACTCATGTTGCAATTTTGGGGTCATGTAACACTTATTGCGCCCCTTGTTACACTTTGGCTTGGAAACCATACCACGGCCGTTGTTGCAATCATGTTGCAATGGTGTTGCAATTATGTTAAGATGAGAGGTGGTTTGCCTCTCTCAAAATTGCAACATGATTGCAACATCTAAAGTGTTACAAGAGAGGTCTTGTAACACTTTTGGAGCTTGGTAGAACCTCCTCCCCATCCACTATTCCTTTTACTTTTGCCCTTACAATACGTTTACTTGGTAGTTACCATGTCGCCCTTCAATCGACCATATATAAAAATACGAATACATCCTTATACTATACATGTAGTCTCTGATAAATGTAATATATTATTCTAAGTGCTATAAGGCGTATTCAATTTCATATAAAATAAGTTTGTATACTATCGTATTCCATCGTACCTTTTGTACATATTCATGATGCAACTATGTATTTACTATCGTGTAAATAAGCGGCTCTTTCTACCCCTACTTTATAGCATGATGCGGTTTGTCCTTCCACGTCACCAATAGCCAGCGGCTTCCATATATATTGTCCCCACCTATCACCTTATTGTGACGCATCACGTGAGGTTATGCCCCTACAAGATTGTCTTTGCGGAGGAGTTTTGGTATGCTGGCTTATGCTTTTACGCCTCCATGTAAGGCACTTCCTACTCGTCGTATGCACCTCGAAACTTCCGCCCTCGTTCGATTCCCAATTTCTTCTTCCCCTCACTTGCGTTGGTGAGGCAAGCTTTGCCACTTCTACCGCTTCCCTCCACTGCTGGCACACAAACCAGCATGGCCATCATGAGTTACCAGCGTTAATGGGTGTACCAATCACCATAGTGACCATTTGCCTTACCTCGGTCCCTCGTATCTTACGCCGCTTGGTGGGCATTTCCTCTCCGTCCTTCTTCTTGTATGCCCTTGTCACTTTCACGCCGCCTCTACTCCTCCTCTTTTCCTCTTTCGCCCGCCACCCTTTATCGCGGTGGCGTTGCCTCAGCGGGCTCCACTATGTAGGTCCATGCTCTCGGCCAGTGCAAGATATGGCACGAAATTAGGCATCGTCCTCTTGACACCTCTTGGATCGTCCATGATCTGCGTCCCCGTCCCCTGTCCCCACGCATCATGCAGGCCTTTGCCCATATCAAAGGCGCATGCCCTCTTGAACCTCCTTCATTCTCTCTCCCCACGGACATGCCTCATGCTAGTGCGCCTTTTTGCCCAGCATGGATGCTTTGGGTGATCCACTTTGTCAGTCCCCATACCGCTCCTCCTACTCCCCTGCGTTTTTGGCATCCACCGTGCACACAAGTGTGTTTCCTCACAGTGACGGATCGGTTGCCCCTCCGTGGTCCACCACCGACTCCGCCCTCCACACTCATTGTTCACCCCATTCAGCGTCGTCAATCCATCCCGATCCCAGCTCCACCCTCGCAAACATGGCCGTCACCTTCGGTCTCGGGCACTCCTCCACCTCTTCTCCATGTTGCTTGCTGCCCGTGACCTGACCCTCGTCGCCTGCCTCCAATCACACCATTCCGGGCATGCGGCTTCCACCAAACACAGGCGATCGTGGTGTCGCGGGCACCACAATTTCGTCCATCTCGTTTCCCCTCTGCTGCCTCCCTCACCTTGCGCCCTCGTGGCCCGTCTCCACTTCAGCTCTTGTTTCATCGTCGCCTTTCCCCCCAATACGTTGTGCCGCCTCCTCTCCTCCTCCCCCAAGCCCCTTGGTATGCATTCCTTCCTAGCCTCTCCCGTCCATCGCCACCACTGCTGCTGCCTCCCACCCCTTCCTTCCGTCGCCTCGGAAGGCCACCATATCGGGATCCATCTCCAATTCAATGTCATTAAGCAAAATGGTCATTTCCTTGTTCTCCTTGCAATGGCGAATCTACGGTGTCTTGTCTTGTACACTCCCTGCCTTACCATGTAGGAACTCACACAGAACCCCACTATCGCGGACCGCCCACATGGAAATCGTCCTCTTCAACCTCCCATACTGCCTCTTCTTCCGTTGGAAACCGCCCATCTTGATTCTCAAACCTCACCACCCGGCCACGCCCTCCCTTTCCCCATGGGTTTGGACCCATCCCCGTTTTGGCTAGCCTCTCTTTTGCTGCGATTTCGTACTTGATGGCTCAAACTTCCGTTCCTCTTCAACTCCATCCGAGCCCATGCAAGTGCATCTTCCCACTCTTCGTCATCCACCATGCTCGGTTTCTTCCATGTCCTCCCCTCTACCATTTCCTCTGCGGCTGCCAGCTTCCACACATCGAGTGCGTGTCGCGTCATCTGCGAAGTGTCGGCTTATCTTGGACTTGACCACAGTGCAGGAATGCTTGAGACCGCAGTTTCACTAACGTGCTTTCTCTTCTTTGGAGCGTCCGCCATCTTGCCGGTGCGAGTTCATTCACAACCGTCCTCACGGTACCAGCGATTACGTGCCTTGCCCGCTCGGCCGCCCGAACAACGAGTCCCTCCACTTCATGTGGTTGCATGGCCTCCTTGACCATTTCACCCCATGCTTGTTTATCAAGGCTTTAACGCATCGTTGTCCACCGCACTCACCGCATCCAGACCACTGCGGTCATCATGAGTTAGAACACCCCTTGCAGTGATTGCGCCATTCGAGGATCAAGTGCACAATCGCGTCAAGGCCGGCTATCGCCTCTGCCCGGCCTTGTGTAGACGATCTGGACTTGGAAACCCTGTTGGGGCGTGCCGGAAGTGTTTTTGTTTTGGGATCATGGTGTGAAAATAAGTCGGGTTGGTAGTAGGCGGTATTTATAGAAGAAATGCCCTTGGCCTATGGATTCTTTTCTTGTTTTGATTTTAAGTTAGAAAATAAATGGTCCGGAATTTGGTGTTCCTTGGCCCATGGACTGGAATGTTCCTAAAAAGTCTATATATGTGAGATAGGGGGTTGGAATAATTAGAGTGTGATAGGTCTATAAGTTGGGGGGTCGACGCGCGTAGCCGAATGAGTGTGGGGTTGTGGATTGGGATGTGGGAAGCGGTCGAGAGGTCGAGCAGAGTAGGGGAACACAGGAAACTTAACCCTAGGAATGACATCCCGTTCAAACAACGAGAACGCGGGAGGCGGCCGGGGCCAGCGGAGGCGGCCAGTCGAGGGGCGTTGGGGCACCGCAGTGAGGAGGCGCGGCGCGCACGAAGGAAGGAGCTCGAACCCCGTCCCGCCAGGCGCGAGGAGGAGGAGGAAGGCGCGACAGGCGCTCCTTCGAGGTAGGAACCACAGGCCGACCCCGTGAAATTCGCAGGTGGCGTTGGTTTGTGGCGCGAGACCGGGAAGACCGTGAGAGGGATGGCGCCCAAGGTCACCACCGAATTGTGCTTGCCCAATGGCCGAACATGGATCATTGGAAAGTTCGATGGGAGGTGGTGAAGGAGCCGGTTTCATGGAAGAGCGGTGGAATTACATGAACTGGACTGAGTGCAGGGGTGCGCGACAAGGACCAAAGGGGATTTAGAGCGGGCAGGATTGGGACCT
>VJWM01000393.1:0-22982 GCA_010909165.1 Anthoceros angustus | reverse complement strand
CTGCTGAGCATGCTAGGCCTCCCGCTAGATTCGCACCCTGGCCCGGCCCCTGCATCCTCCCTACTTATATATACTCCACAAACCGCCGACCATTACACCCATCCACACCGTGCGCCAGTCCCTACTCATATCTACTAACTCAGCAAACCACAACAATACCATTCTAAAATGTGGCGCCGATTTCCGCCAAGAGACAATCCTGTCGTAGTAAGGAAGGTCCGCTCCATGGGAATGGTCTGCTTATTCTCGCCTCGAGCTCTACAACCCACCGCCGAACGGACTTCATGTTGGGTCCCACAACCCTAAGTGTGTGCCCTCCACAACTCGCTTGGACCACACGCGCAACCACCGGACCTTCCCACAAACCCCGCCTGGTTTCTCCAAGACTACCGAACAGTTTAACGACGCTCCTCCGTCCCAACCCATCAGCGCCTCCTCAACTCGCCCCGCCACAACTCCACCTCAACACACGAACGCGACCCTCCCTTATCCATTCCCACTAGTCACAACACCAACACGGATGTATTCACACCAGCGCTTTTGCCCTTCTGCTTCACGCCAGAAGTAGCCGCAACCCCACCTCCGCTCCAGCCTCCAAGGATGGCTTCCGCCCAGTCACCCCAAGCGCCTCCTAATCCTCCTACCGCTTCACGCTCATGGAGAAGTGGCTTCACCGCATCCCCACCTCCGCTCCAAATAGCCTCCAAGGATGGCTTCCGCCAGCAGTCACCCCAAGCGCCCCTAATCCTCCTACCGCTTCACTCATGGAGAAGTGGCTTCAGCGCAAACTCCACACTCCTGCTCCAAAGAGCTCCAAGGTTAGTCTCGACCAGAAATCACCCGAGCACCTCCGAGCTCAGTCCGACCTCCCGCACTCCATCAAGCGTGTTGGCGAGCTCGTCACCGTAGCTCTAAACACATCCTCTACCACTCAATTAATCCTCGCAGACGCAGAACTCACTCCGCCTCGAGCCAAGGCAAGAGCACACGAAGATGGTACGGGATAGCCTCCCGCCTTGGACGCCAGCCTTCCTATATACCCCCACATATCCTAATCTAACCCGCCCATGTATGTACCCTAACCCGGTCGTAGTAACCGCCAGACGTAGCTCATCATTGCAACGGACTTCTTCCACCAGCTACGCCCTTTCCAAGAGATCCGCTCCAAACTATGCCAACTAGACTACGCCGCCAGCCGCACCACACCTGGCCGGACCGCCGACAGACCACGCCTGACCCCAGACGGACCACCCGCCTCGGACCACCCGGACCACCTGCCCTGACCTCCGACCTCTGGCCGACCTCGACCACCGACCCCGGCCGGACCACCCACTCCGGCCTGACCCTGCTCGCGCCCAACGGACCGGGTTAGGATTGCACTCTAACCGCCAAAACCACTTTATTGGCTAACCTCCCTATCCCTTAACAAGATGCACCCAAAACAAACAAGCCTAAAACCGGCCAGAGTGCGACATTTTGGCCTACCCGCGCAGTGACGCGGCTTGTGCCTGGGCCCATGGTCGCAAGCATCGCTCCAGTCCTACGTGTCGTCTGTGTTTATGGGTCATGAAGCCGCTGATAGCACCCGTGGGGACGGGGCGTCGACAACGGATGTACCACCTTTGCCGTGGCTGTGGTTGCCGTGGCTCACGATCACGACCGGGAGGATGCCACAAATGCGTATGTACATGTATTGTCCCCGCCATCAGGTCGCGAGCTCGCAGTTCGTATTCCCAAGACACATTTCAAGAATTCACCCTCGCGCCACCCGCCTGCTGGCCGTGAGTTCTCGCATCAATGGCCAGCAAATGCACTCCAATTCTAGCTTTAAGGTGGCTTTTGCGTCGAGACACGAGTGGCATAGAAGAGCGGCCGTTTTGACGGCCTCCGCACCCCGACGGATTCGGATACGGCTCGATGGGTCCGGCGGGGAACGAGCGGTGGCCATCCTACCGACCACTAGTAGTTCCGACGACGAAAGTATGGATGAGGGTTCGGAGGTGATGATATGCCCGGCGTACAGTGGACGAGGGGAAGCCACGGATGTTGCGATGCGTGGGATGGAGTCCGCAACCGCCGTTATACCACATTGAAGAGGAAGTCCAATCGAAAGAAAGGTGCTAAGCGCAACATTGTTGCTGCGTGGCAAACGATGTATGACATCGTGACGCCGCCGTGACGCACTTTTAAAGCTCTTAAGTGTGGATATTTTGCCGCCCAAGTCAAGGACATGTACGAGGCAAAGTCATTGTACATGTTTGGGCCAAGATACGTGAAAATCCATGCTTGTGAAAAGATTGTATTCTATTCGTGGTGAGTACGCGGCAGCGTCCATTGCCCTCGCGTGGCACGCGTACAAGGAAGGGTTTGATGAGCGAGATGTCGTTTCCTAAGGTCCTCCGCATTTCCTCAAGACGCGATTGAAACGCATGTTCGAATGCCAAAATAGCATGATGATGACTTGGTACGGGAGGCAAAGCGAGAATGGGGACATGTCCATGATGGGCATACCCCAACATGGAGAGTATTTGATGCGCTTGAAGGGTTCGGGATGAACCTCGCAACTTGAGGTTGGCATTATGCACGACGGCTTCAACCCCTTTGGTGTCCGTCAACACGTCCATATGGCCGTTATGCTATTCGCTCACAACATGCCTCCCTTGCACAAAGGACGCCCATGTCATCATGCCTCTCATTGTACCAGACCGCATGGTAAAAATTTTGATGTTTATATGGCGCCCCTGGTAGAAGAACTGGAAGAGCTGTGGAGAGGGGTGGACATGGAAGACTTTTCAATACCGGTGAACGATCCTAGGAGGCATTTTAGGGTGCGAGCGGCGGTGCTGAACGTCATTGCCGACTACCCAGGGTTGGGCACCCTGACTGGATTGCAAGTGAAAGGGACCCGGCGTGTGTGGATTGCTGGCTGGACCTGGATTCCCGCTATTCTCATCAGTTAAAAAAGCAGGTTTATGTTGGCAACAGAGGTGGTTCAAGGCGATAGCGACGGTGGGAAGACATGGATGCACGATGGACGGAACTCCGCCCCCACCGTGCCACCAACGCTTGATGATGTGGTGATGATATGGTACGCAGAGAAGGTGCGCCACCACGAGATCCTGAGGAAATTTTGGAACGCGGATGTCTTCGCTTAGGGTGCTCCCATATTGGCCACCTTCTTGTGATGGCGCCAAAGGATGTCATGCACGTGGAAAAGAACAATGCAGAGGCCATATGGCACACTTTGACGGGAGAGGAGACGACCTAGCATCAAGGATGGACATGGAAGCCAATGGAGGGAAAAGGTGGTTGTGGCGAGGAGCCATTGCCCCGAGGCGCCTCTTACGCTTTGGCGAAAGACGACCCAAGTCATAGAGAGAATTAAACGCATAAAGCTGCCCACGCTATGGGTCTAACATAGGCGAAATTAGAGGGGCAAAGTGGCATTGAAGTGCCATGATGCACATCATGCTGGAAATCATCTTCCCATCGTTCGGGTGCATAGACCCAGAGGTGTACAAGGCGGTTGTGAAAATTGGGTCGATCAGAGATGGATGGATTTGCCACGGACAATACCGGGCCATGAAATTCAAGCACAACGAGAAGAGGTCAGCGGGTGATGTGCTCGGAAAAGCAATTCCTCCAAAGGTCTTTGATATATCAACCCACCTCATAATACATTTAGTGGACGAGGTGGTCGCATTGCACACTGTGTGGATGTACCTGGAGAGATACTTAGGATCCAAAGTGAAGGCACAAAACCAGAGAGTCCAAGATAGCCGTGGGGTATATGAGAGAGGAGAGTATGCATTTCGGCATGTCATTCCTCCCGTTACTATGGTCACGTGGGATCATGGAGTCCCGAGGACCGTGTGGGAGAAAAGCTGTGTGTCGGTCGTATACAATGGATGCTGAGGTGCGCCAGCCCATACTTATGTCAGATCACACGAAGGTGATGCATTTGGACATGTACAAAGAGGTGAGGATGTACTGCACATGAGGAACGACGAAGTTTCAAGAGGTGGGTGCACAAGAAGGGCGGTGAGCGCTTGGGAGGCATCCTGCTATGACCCACGAAGTGAGGGCTATAATGGATGGCCCCGCGTTGCAAGCAGGCACATAGTCACATGTGGAACAAAGGCAGCCACCTCGTAGGAGGCACAAACGCGCGGAGCACAAAAGATAGAAAGTAAAGTTTATCATGGGTGGGACAGGGCTGGGAGCTCAAGAGGAGCGCCTTCTACGGCCACATAGAGCAACATCATGGATGCCTGAGGAGTATAATCCTTGAAGGTTGGATGGTACGAGTGTCGGCCAGGAGGGACAAGGCCATCGCTGCGGAAGTCGTACACCGGGTTTGACCTTGTGAATACTGAGAAGGTTTCCGGTAGGTGCACTCCATCGATGGTCCATTTGTGTGGCCATCGCAGTAACTCGCATGATGCATCCGAGACGGATGGAAACAGGGTGGGCCTTGGCCGTGCCTACTCGGCGAGGGATGGAGAGGAGGAACCCATGCTGCACATAGATTGTGGCATGTCGCTTGAGTGAACTGACAAAACCAAGATGCCAAGTGGGCATTAAAGTATTTCCAAACAAACAAGATCCAATGGGAATGTGCCAATACCCAAGTGACGTGTGGGAATGGTCGAGGAAGTCGATGATTAGTTAAAATGGAGTAATGGGGGCATTGAGAGCGCCGCGCCATTTGGGCAATATCATACATCACGAGTAACGCAAACGTAACCAATGGGACATGAAAATTGCTCCACGCCGAGGTTGTGGTCGAAAATGTTGTGATTATGGGCAAGTAGCAAGTGCACAGCTACTGGTCCCGCCGATAGCGAAATGACCACCTCGGCCTTTGCAAAACAAGCTTTTCAAAATGGTCTTGAATGCGATACCGGACTCATGGCGCCTTTCACCCGAGAGGGAAGCCATTGCCTTCAAAGATGGAACGCGGTGGACAACCGGTTCAAGGTGGAGAGTATGGCCACCGAGGCTTGCCGAGTCGCGACGAAGGCGCCGCGAACACCATCGTGCCGAGCGCCGACGACGATGGACCGATCGGGTGGGGAGGATGGGGGCAACCGCCTCGGCGGTCGCTCATCCCCGCACCCAGGGTCTTCATTCGCATATCAAGCGGCCTCCTCATCAAGACCCAAGGTAAGAGGCGAGGGCGAGATGGTCAAGGAGTTGATTTTGACGACGCCGAGATCTGGAACCTCCACCAGATGCGGAGTTGGAGCATTGCGCAAGAATTGAACGACATAGAGGAGGAGCTATTTACGCTTGGATGAGGTTGGTTGTCGCGAGTCGATTTAACGGCAAGTGATGGCAAAGTGTGCACACCAAGTGCACACTTTGCCGCAAGTGACGCCGCAAAGTGTGCACACGCTCAAGTTTGGTGCCGGGTGAGTGGGCATGGTGGACAAACGGCAGGAGCACTGCATGGCCGGTGTGTTTAAGCATGGGGACAAGGGAGGCAACCTTTCGAGGGCCGGGCGGTGGCGATTGCAAGAAGGGGTGGGAATCGGAAGGGGCCTACGGCAGAGGCAATGGACGCACGAACGTGCACTTGATCTCGAATGGCGCAATCAATTTGCAAGGTGGTGTTCTAACCGCGTGATGACGTAGGTCTCGATGTCCCGGGCGCGAGTGCGACAACGATGCAATCGTTAAAGCCTTGATAAACAAGCATGGGGTGAAATGGTCAAGGAGGCCATGCAACCACATGAAGTGTGGGGGAGGGACTCGATGTTGTTCGCGGGCCGAGCGGGCAAGGCACGCAGAATCAGTACCGTGAGGACGAAGGTTGTGAATGAACTGGTACCGCAAGATGGCGGACGCTCCAAGAAGAGAAAGCACAGTTAGTGAAATCCGTGTTCAAGCATTCCTGCACTGGTGGTCAAGTCCAAGATAAGCCGACACTTCGCATGACGCGGACACGCACTCGATGTGGAAGCGCGGGCAGGCGCTAGAGGAAATGGTAGAGGGGAGGACATGGAAGAAACCGAGCATGGTGGATGACGAAGAGTGGGAAGATGCACTTGCATGGGCTCGGATGGAGTTGAAGAGGAACGGAAGTTTGAGCCATCAATGAAATCGCAGCAAAAGAGAGGCTAGCCAAAACGGGGATGGGTCCAAACCCATGGGGAAAGGCGGCCGGGCTGGGTGGTGAGGTTTGAGAATCAAGATGGGCGGTTTCCAACGGAAGAAGAGGCGAGTATGGGAGGTTGAAGAGGATTTCCATGCACTGTGGGCGGTCCGCGATAGTGGGGTTCTGCCGAGTTCCTACAATGGTAAGGTGGAGTGTATGACAAGACACCGTAGATTCGTGCCATTGCAAGGAGAACAAGGAAATGACCATTTTGCTTAATGACATTGAATTGGAGATGGATCCCGATATGGTGGCCTTCCGAGGCGACGGAAGGAAGGGGTGGGAGGCAGCAGGTGCACGTGGTGGCGTGGACGTGAGAGGCTAGGAAGGAATGGATGGCAAGGGGCTTGGGGGAGGAGGAGAGGAGGCGGCACAACGTATTGGGGGGAAAGGCGACGATGAAACAAGATGTGAAGTGGAGACGGGCCACGCGACGAGGGCGCAAGGTGAGGGAGGCAGCAGAGGGGGAAACGACAAGATGGACGAAATTGTGGTGCCCGACACCACGATCGCCTGTGTTTGGTGGAAGCGCATGCCCGGAATGGTGTGATTGGAGTGACGAGGGTCCACGTGGGCAGCAAGCAAATGGAGAAGAGGTGGAGGAGTGCCCGAGACCGGAAGGTGACGCCATGTTTGCGGAGGGTGGAGGCCGTTGGGATCGGATTGACGACGCCGCTGAATGGCGGAACAATGAGTGTGGAGGCGGAGTCGGGTGGACCACGGAGGGGCAACGATCCGTCACTGTGAGGAAACACACTTGTGTGCACGGTGGATGCCAAAAACGCAGGGGAGTAGGAGGAGCGGGGACGACAAGAAGTGGATCACCCAGAAAGATCCATGCTCGGGCCAAAAGGCGCACCAGCATGAGGCGATGTCCAGGGGAGAGAGAATGAAGGAGGTTCAAGAGGGCATCATGTGCGCCTTTGATATGGGCAAAGGCCGCATGATGCGTGGCAAGGGGGACAGGACGGGGGACGCTGGATAACAGGACGATCCAAGAGGCAGTCAAGAGGACGATGTGCCTAATCGAACATATATCTTGCAGGCCGAGAGCATGGACCATAGTGGAGCCCGCTGAGGCAACGCCACCGCGATAAAGGGGTGGCGAAGAGGAAAAGAGGAGGAGGAGTAGAGGCGGCAGCCGGTGGGCGAGTGATAAGGGCACGGCGATACCGGAAGAAGGACGGACGAGGAAATGTCCACCAAGCAGGCGTAAGATACGAGGAGGGACCGGAGGAAGGTAAGGCAAATGGTCGTATGGTGATTGGTACACCCATTAACGTTGGTAACTCATGATGGCCATGCCGGGTTTGTATGTGCAACGTGTGCAGGCGCGTGGAGGGAAGCGGTAGAAGTGGCAAAGCTTGCCTCCAACGCAAGCGAGGGAAGAAGAAAATTGGGAATCGAACGAGGGCGGAAGTTTCGAGGTGCATACGATGACGAGTAGGAAGTGCCTTACATGGAGGCGTAAAAGCATAAGCCGAGCATACCAAAACTCCTCCGCACAAAGACAATCTTGTAGGGGCATAACCTCACGTGATGCGTCACAATAAGGTGATAGGTGGGGACAAGGGGCCATATGGAAGCCGCTGGCTATTGGTGACGTGGAAGGACAAACCGCGCCGCATGCTATAAAGTAGGGGTAGAAAGAGCGCGCTATTTACACGTATAGTAAATACATAGTACCGCATCATGAATATGTATGTCAAAGGTAATGATGGAATACGACATAGTATACAAACTTATTTTATATGAAATTGAATACGCCTTATAGCACTTAGAATAATATATTACATTTATCGTAGACTACATGTGTATAGTATAAGGATGTATTGCATGTATTTATATATGGTCGATTGAAGGACATGGTAACTACCAAGTAAAACGTGGTATTGCAAGGGCAAAAGTAAAAGGAATAGTGGATGGGGAGGAGGTTCGGCACCAAGCCTCCAAAAGTGTTACAAGACCTCTTGTAACATTTTAGATGTTGCAATCATGTTGCAATTTTGAGAGAGGCAAAACCACCTCTCTTCATCTTAACATAATTGCAACACCATTGCAACATGATTGCAACAACGGCCGTGGTATGGTTTCCAAGCCAAAGTGTAACAAGTAATAGTGTTACATGACCCCAAAATTGCAACATGAGTGTTACATCCGTGGGTCCAAATCTTAACATAAAGTGTAAATATAGGGTGCCCTTTTCTAGTAGGGTTGCATCACCATTCAGTTGAGTTAGTGGGTGGACAGTGCCACCTTGAAAGGCGTGTGGCGAAGCCTCACATCTAAACGCAACTAATGCTATTAATCCGGCAGACGACCGCCACCGCTGAATCTCTCTTAGCCGAGCTCTTTGCCGCTTTGCTCGACTACAAGTGGTTTATGGCTATCGATGTAGCGACTGGATTTCCCATCCCGCCGATCAGAGTGTTTGTTCTGCTGTATATCGTCGGGGAGGTGTCACCGCTTGCTGTTTGCCGCTCGCGGCCTTCGCTATTCCGCTGCCAAGATTTAGTGAAAAGGAATATGGCTATCGCTAGCACACGTGCCATCGCCAAGTGTAACGGGCTCCATTCTCTTGTGATGCTTGCATTTTCCGTGTCGTGGTTAAGGGGTATGTTGAACGGTAGGGTTCCTCCAGAACTACCGCCACTTGGGTATTATTATTATTATTATTATTATTATTATTATTATTATTATTATTATTATTATTATTATTATTATTATTATTATTAGTTAAGTTATTAACCTAGCCCTAAAGTGAAACGCTTTACAAGTTTTGTACTTAAACACTTCATTCATTGATTAATTGATATTGTATTGTCCATAAGACTGTGTGTCTTCCTTCTTTTGTTCTCCGCCTAGAATAGCACACCATCATAGCCTCACGATTGACTATGTCCTTCACGGTTGGAGCTTGCTCAATCCGCCGTGACATAAAGAGATGGCCATGATGGTTGCAAGTGGATGGAGTAGATGAGGATTATTAAAAGACCATTGGTGGCTAGGAGGGTCCCCAAGAATATTTTTAATTAGACCTTTTTGAAAGGTCACGGATATAAGGTTGAGTAGCTAGAAGCCGTGTGAAGAGGGAGGCTGGCCTAAGGAGGCCATATGTGTATGCCCTATATAAGGCAAATTTTGAGAAGTAAAGTACCATAATTACGCTTCCTTGGCGAGTGTCTTGCTTCCCGTGAGTTCTTCGCTGGGCTGCAAGCTAACCCAACAACGCTGGTAGAGGGAGAAGTGGCTATGGCCTGGAGATTAAGGAGGGCTTGCTTCCTACCGCAATTGAATGGTTGGTTGCCGCTTTGTTTTGGATGTAGCTGCTCAAGAACAAGGTCTCCTTAGGGCTAGTGACACACTCCACTTTCCGAGACGCCAAATATGTCATCAAAATTTGCACTTAAGAAAACTCTAACGTTGATTTTGAGGGTTTGTGGGAAACTGCTTAAAAATACAACGCATACACCCAAACCCATTCCACTTCATCAAAACTTGAAATTTATTGGCAATATTTCCACACTCGATGTCTCATGGTTAAACAAAAGAGGCATCTGGGAGAAAAAGTAGAGATCCTTATAAATTTATGGCAAGTGACTAGAACATTTATTTAGGCTTTATTTCAATCACTCACTTTTGGGATACATTACGACCAAAGCTACCTTTACAAACCGGCATATGGAAAAGTGTAGACCGTCATGTTACACAATTGGACAATGCATCACTAGCGGCTCACTGCTTAGGGTTTTAGGGTTATCCATGTAAAATACATGGAATAATATTATTCAAATATACATCCCAAGGTACAAAGTATATGCCGATGAATACATTTCTCGCTAATAAAGTATTGAAAACCGATATGGTGTAGTTCACATGTAACCGCCTCCACCCATGCCATGTGACATTGACTGGCTCACACCTACCGTCCGTGACGGACAAAACATTCTTAATCAGTATTCCCCAAACTCAAACCCTCGTTCACGCTATCTCCCTATCAAAGGTTCCTCCAATTTTGCCAGGGTGTCCCCATCACCGCTCGCCACAATGAACAGCCCGTTAGTGCATGCAGGGACAACCATGCTCAACTCTCGCGCAGCGACAACCATGCGCAGCGACAACCATGCAGCGACAACCATGCGCAGCGACAACCATGCTCATGGACCTTCGAATCAATTCCATGGACAGCTGGCCGACGGAAGAGGAGGAGGTGGGCGAGGAGCCTGGCTATGGAGGCGGAAAGACGTTCAATAAGGAGCCCATGGTGAACAACATGGCTGGTGCCCGGGGTTCATATGTGTCGTTGAAGCAGAGACCAACGAGGAAGCCTGAGACCAAGGGTCATATGGCATGTGGTGAAGCAGCTGCAGGCGACAACTCAATGGTCCTTGGGGATGCGGAGCAGCAAGTGAAGGAGGCAGAAGAGCCCCCTCCTCCGGGTGTGCTTGACAGCCAGATGGTGGGGGATGTAGGATTGGAAAACTTTGCTCCAGCATCGAGGTGTGTCGTGCATGGGATAGGCTACGTGTTTGTTTCGAGGATTCTGTAGGAGGAACCGGTGGGTCTTAAGCACCGATACCATGGTATCTCGCACTCGTGGTAGAACGTGCATGCAAGCAAAGCTATGAACACAACAAACACATCAAAGCGGCAAGGTCCCCGGAGCACTCTAGACAACGAACACCTGGTGGAGCACGCAAGCTAGGAAGCATGGGAGTGGTGACGATTCGAGAATGTGTTCGCACCGATTGACGCCGTATTTGATGAGCGAGATCATGGGCGCTCTGTCGCACGTGCAAGGTATGGATTTCGTAAACAACGGACCGATTTCAAAGAAGCGCGCGCCCATTCGCATGCAGAGTGTATCAATACAATCGCCAAACTGCTCCTAATCTCCCCGCTAGGGAAGACTGTATGTTGTAAACCCACGAGATAAAATGTGGTGTACGAAGATGACAATGGATGTCATGTGACAATCCAATCAAACACAACGATGTTCAATCGCTTTCAGATAGCGCACTAACACCGCCTCGGTACACACATGTAGCAAGATGACTTTCTCCAATTTTATCCTTGACCACCAAGAAGTACACATGTCGTGCTCCTTTGCCCTCCACACCATTCACACCGCCTCCAACCCCGAGTGGAATCCAGTGTTGATCAACACGCTGCAGTCAAGTTTGCCACCCGCCTCCAACCGAAATTCCTTAAGGACCAAGCAATGAAGGTGCCGGATCACTCCAGCGTTTGAAAGGAACCCCCATGTTGTGATTGCCACCAGTCAACTTCCAATTTCCATCGCCCATGTGGAATTCTCGCTTCAAGAGTCACCGTCGGAGGTGAGGTCTCCATCGCATGCAATATTCCGGAGGGCAAGCCACTTCCAAACGATTCGCAGACGGGGTCGCGGCTCGCAGTGAACAAAATCATCGAAGGATCCAAATAGTTGGGTGATGCGGATTTGTATTATCAATATCTTTTCAAAGGTTAGGCGAGAGTGATATGGGATATCAAAGTTGAACTAGTATGTCGACACCTTATATATGGATGAAATTCATATTCGCATTTAGATTTAGATTCGGATATTTGGGACCCGCTTCCACCACTCGAGAAGCTAGTGCTAGTTGTTGATGAGGAGGAAAGTGATCATTTTTATTATTTCTAGCGCATGAGCTGGATGATTCACGTGACATGTTTCATTTATATGTATATTCTTTAGCCATAGGTCAATGGACGGTTCAAGAATTCAACCAAAAAGAAACATAGGTGACATGTTCATGTAATCAAAGTTTGTGCTATCGAGATTAATATTACTTTGATTGCACATGTTGTAGACGACAATTATGATGTATTATTTGAGCTGGTGTCATTTGATAATGAGATAATTACAAGTCGCAAACCTTTATGAGTGGAAACCCTCTTGAGCCTTTAAATTTACATCCATATGGTGAAGTACGGAAATTGGATTTGTTGCCCACAATGGACACTTTTATGGTATGGATGGTAAAAGAAGGGTAAGAAGTTTTCTATCGCCATCTACAAGCGTAACCAACAAGCGCTCAAGTGGGAAAGTTTAATCACGAGGACTTTGCAATACAAAGCCTATTTGCACGTTGTTCCACCTAGTCAATGGAAGTGTTTGGAATTGGCGACTTTATATTTACATTTTTGTACGCTTAAGAAATCGAAAAGACGGAAAAGATGATAGGAGTTGTGTACATTACCTTATCTCGCAATATAATTTACAATGGATGGAGAATTGTGTTTCAAGATGAAATTGTCAACCCCATGAGGACATGAAGCCTAGAAGGACCAACTTCCATTTTGGGGTGTTCAAAATTTTTCATGTTTGTTCATCATCTAGAAATGATCTACTTGACAAAAGTCTAAATAAGTATACTAGAATTTAGATACAAAACCGATTCTTACAACATAGATAAATCAAATAGCGATTCTTGAAAAGAAATCTTTTTAGTCCACGGACAATGTAATCCCGAAAGAAATTATATCTTGTTGTATCTTTCATTGCTTATTTGTCCCCTTAAATCGAGGTTGACAACGGGGCTAGTCCCCTTTGGCCGAGGTCAGAGAGTTGTTCCATCACCCGGTGTAGATGGGGACTTCCTATCTCTTGCATATTTATAAAGTCTCCACGTTCTCTCTATTTTTGTCCATTTTTCACGAATGTATCTTTACCTTTTTTTTACTTTAAATTTTACATACATTGATTCACAGCTCGAATTCCATAGCTGAATAATTGTAGAAATAAAAATAATATAATACTATTTTATTTCCTTTTCGACGCATGAAAACTAAAGTGCCTCAACAAAGTGAACAAAGTTTGAGTCGGAAGGTAGGAACATAGTCGGAGTGGCGGTAAAATATGGACAACTAAAAATGCACGTCAAATTAGGTTCTTACGTCATTTCCAGCCGATGCAGCAAAGTTAGGTTTCTCATAGCATGGCACAAATGATATGATGACATGGACGGTCGATTCCGGGTATGGGTAGGGGTATGCAAAATGTGGTGAACTCAAACTTTGAGGCACGCCACGCGAGCATGAACACAAAGAGTGTGGTGATATGGCATAGCCGGCTATGCCCAGGCAACAAGGGCGGCCACCGAGGTGCTTGCTCTATATGAGTGGAGCTCACGAATGGAGCGACCTCGGGATGGCATGAGCTTGCATCGTGCAAGTCCCTCATTTCGCACTCATATCTAGCACCAAAAGTTGCCAACAAAGCGATCCTCGCCCAAGCTCCTTTAAATTTGCAAATTTATACATGAAGCTAACGCACCACCGGGCAAACGCTTGATCTAAAGAGGCCGCCGACGAATGCCCTATTGGAGTGATGCCCTGCCGCCTAGCGCATGATGATCTAGGGCCCCTTTACCCTTTCCTCACGACCATATCCTACAATCACCACATGTCCACCACATCCTTCACGGCCATAGACATGGGCATCATGTATGAAGCTTCTTCCCTTGGTACATAGCACCTAATTGTCGACAATACACGCCACACAAGGCCCACACCTATAGGTGAGTATCGATACTTTGTATTTTATATTTTTATAACTTAAATAGTTAAATACAAAAATATAAAATTTGATATATATAGTAAATATATTTGCAACACAAATAATACATGCCGCATGGAGAAGAAAATAAAAGGGCTTTTATTAAAGGAGAAGAGATGGGGTAAGCCCATCTACCTTTCAAAGGCTAACACTAGCTAGGGACCTCAAGGGTCCGTGGAAGCAACTAAGCTCTGAATCTAAAATCTATGGCTCTGCAATATCATGACTAAGTAGGTTTTAGAGGATGTGAGCACGCTTTGGTGGCTCGATTCACGATGAAAACGGTGTGCCAGGATCACTGGACCAATCGAGGTGTCACCATGATCACCGTTATCATTGTCGTCCTAAGGATGCCTCGCGCCTTGGAGAGCAATGGACACATGTTGTGGAAAGAAAGTGAAGTCCAAGAGCTAGGAAGCCCCACACCATGTATGTGACCGTGAAAGGCTTGAGCGCAGACTTGATAAATTTATCAAAGTCCTCACCAATGTGCCATACATTTGAAAGCGAGCAAAATGAAGAGTGGTGCACTTCATGTTGTCACACTTAGTTTCACGAGACTTGATCACCACGGACGAGGTACATGATGAGATGAGCCCTAATTGACCTTGCTTGACCGCATGGAGAAGCACCACTACGCCTCACGTGAAAAAGATATGGCGTGTTGCAAATGGCATTCCATAGTTCCTCATATTCATCTTCTTGTGGAGTAAGAATGTCTTGAGTGAATGTCTTAAGGACGCCTTCATATTTGTTTTCCTCTTCAATAAAAATATCTTTCTCATATTCATTTTCTTGCTCTATAAAAATATCTAAGTTCTCCTCATATTGGTTTACTTCTTCTAAGAGAAATTCTTCGTTCTCATATTCATTTTTTCTTCATAAAAATGTACCTAGATCAAGATGCGTAGAAATGTCCTCGGCATATTGGTTTACCTCTTGAGTAGAAATGTCCTCCTCATATTCGTCTTGAGTAAAATGTATTGCTCATATTCGTGTTCTTCACTAAAAATATGCTTGTCGTTATAATCGATTTCTTCTTCATTTTCCTTGTAGTAGTTTCCTTCTTCATCTTCTTTATATTCTTTTCTTCATCATTTTCCTTATAGTTATTCCCTCTTCAGCAAAAATATTTTTGCATAATCTTCTTCCTCTTGCTTAGAAATATTCCCTCATCATCATCTTCATCCTCACCAAGAATATCTTCGTCATTAGTGAAGGAGTTGCTACATTCAATTTCTTCATACCTTGGACCTGACGATTTTTTCATGTCTTCCACATCAAGATGAATGTCTTGCTCATATTTGCTTTCTTTGTCATTGAACTATTATGCTCATACTCATTTTCCTCTTCCTCTTCCTCTTTCTACATAATCTTCTTCTTCTTCTTCTTCTACATAATCTTCTTCTTCTTCTTCTTCTTCTTCTTCTTCTTCTACATAATCTTCTTCTTCTTCTTCTTCTACATAATCTTCTTCTTCTTCTTCTTCTTCTTCTTCTTCTTCTTCTTCTTCTTCTTCTACATAATCTTCTTCTTCTTCTTCTTCTACTCTTCTTCTTCTTCTTCTACATAATCTTCTTCTTCTTCTACATAATCTTCTTCTTCTTCATCACTTAGAAAAATTCCCTCATAATTGTCTTTTGTACTAAGAATGTCTTCGGTCAACAAGGAAGTCGCCACACTCAATTCCAAGATGTTTTGGAAGTATGGCACTAATTTTGTTGCTCCACAAGGGATCTAGTTTGAAAATATAGCGACATTTTGAAGGACTTCCCAATATATAGTGCAGTTACTTTTTAATTGTAGGACGATTTCTTCGTGAAAGGAATCAATTTAAAGTCTACTTGCAATTGCAAAAATTTGTTTCAATGATCCTCTTGACCAAAGTCTGCATCTTTTACATGACCTAAGCATATCATAATAGATAGAAGAGATCTTGTGAGATGATTTTGAGCAATTTTGGCCTTCTCTTTAAATTAGCGAACAAGTTCTTGTGACTTGTATCTCAAGTGATTGGAATTGTTTAAGGTCATCATAAGCGTAAAAGATATAACTTGATTCTACGGTTTACCAAGAGGACAAAGAAGCACTTTGTCAAACTTTTCAAACAAGCTTTTAAAAGTTTGTGGAACGGAAAAGTTTGGTCACTAAGTTTTTGGCAAAACACGAGACAATTTGGGGACCAAGGCGAAGGTTACGTAGGGAAGTTTTTGCGATGGATGAAGGGAGGATGACTACAATTCGTAGGAAGTAGGGGATTTGTAGGCGCCAGCGTAATCGAGTTTGAGACGCAGAAGGTAGATAGTAGGTAAGTCGCTCAGGACGTCCGTAGGGGTCGGGACTTGGTTAATTGAGAGAACTCAGGATGTCCTAGACTTAGCCGTTAACGGAAAGGAGAGAGTAGGATATGTTAGAAAACCCATTTGATACATATATAGGGGAATTAGGGGTCTATTATGACATCCGAAACAAAGTTCCTTGGACTTGACTATAAATATCCAAGCGGGTAGGAAGTCCTTGGCCTTTGGGGTTTCGTAAAGTTCCTTGTCGAGACCATGGTAGAAAAAGGATATGAGATAGAGCCATGCATTTCATGAGCCAAGGAGGATAACTTCCTTGGAATTCGGGCGGGAGGGGGTTCAATTTCTCGAATGTCACGCAGGAGGGCTATATATACATGTCGTTATCGATATAGAAGATGAGATTTGATGATCGGGATCATCGAGGAGGACACGTGGCGCACATCGAGATGGGGCGCAACTAGGGACGGATACCAACCGGATTATCACGAGAAGGAAAAGTGATTCGTGCATAAGGCGCACCATATTGTCGAGGAAAGGAATCCTCTATAAGCTAGGACTAGACAAAGTAGTTCAAGGTGTTTGGAGGCGAACAAATTGCGTGGCGAGGCCCTCTACATACTAAGGAGGGGGACATTATTCGCACAAGTGATGAAGAAGATTTTGACTGCAGGCTTTTGGTGGTCCACTATGCAAAGGGACATGGAAATTTATCGGAGCTGTGATGCGTGTCAAAGGATAGGGAGACCACATCTCCCTAAGGGCACATCTCCCTAAGAGAACGTTCCTCCAAGCCGAGCATGGCCCCTATGCTCTTCAACATGGGTAGGGAACAACATCCTACCCCAAGGATCTGAATTCGGAGTTCTTACATGCTCATGTCCAACACACCTCCCTCGAGCACATCACACACCTTGAATATATGGTACTGCCTCCTAGCGAGCTCCTCACCAACCTCCTTAGCAACATTTCTCCTTAGTGAACTCCGCCAAATCTCCTTGATTGACCTCGCCCAATCTGAGGCCACCACGATGGCCCCTTTCACATTTGCTTGCAGCCCAAATACAAATTTCGCCTTCCTCAAGTGAATCCCCATCGCGATTCCTTCACCATGTTGCAGCTGATCCCCAAAGCTCAGCTCATAACCGTGCTTGCCAAACAAGACCTAGGCCCCTCCTAGCATTTGCAGCACCACACCTCGTAATCATGTCAATTCCACCACAGCGAGCAAAAAGGCAAAGGCTTGCCTTCTTCACAATTCACACCCTTCGTAGCCCACAACCAAGACTCCACTTCTCACATTGCAAGGTCATCACCTCCTAAGTTCCACTAATCACAAGCTCCAGTTCATGGCCTCACGCTTAGCTCACAAGGCACAAATTTCTCCCAAAATCCCAACTTCCGTGACAAGACTCTATCTTGGCTTCTCCACACCTTAGCTCCAAAAGTTGAGCTCTTGCCTCGACACCCACGACAACGCCTCTTCCAACTTGCATGCCTTACAATTAGCTGCTACTTCCCAGACACACTCCTTGCACTCCTAGCTCCTTCCAACTATGTGCCCAGAACTTCACTTTAAGCACCGCCCTTAAACATACATTCCTATTTTATCGCTACTTAAACTAGGGGTTCCAAATCAATCACTAATTCCCTTTGCACATATAGTCTATGGGGCAAGATTCTACCCTACCCGCTCATCTATCTAGGCTTGAGAAACTTCCAAATTCCTACCCTTGTCCCTAACTTTCTGGATGGCTCAAGAAGAAACACTCATTACTCACGATCACTTTGAATAAAGATTGAACCAAAATGAACCGAATCGGATCAAAATGACAAAGGGACCCAAACTTTGCGTTGCACGCTCACTCCATGAATAACTCAAGGTTATCTTCAAGTGTACCGCGAATGATGAAAGTATTGCTAATTTGTGTGCCGAATGCAACGAGGCCTACCAAGCAAGATTTTACTTTCATTTATTTCCACCGAGTACCTAAACTAGTTAATGGACAACAATGATGGATATTTGCAGCTAGGGGTCGGTCGGTCGTAAATACATTATGAAGGAAACAAAATCATCGAAGGATCCAAATAGTTGGGTGATGCGGATTTGTATTATCAATATCTTTTCAAAGGTTAGGCGAGAAGTGATATGGGATACGATTTCAAAGTTGAACTAGTATGTCGACACCTTATATATGGATGAAATTCATATTCGCATTTAGATTTAGATTCGGATATTTGGGACCCGCTTTCCACCACTCGAGAAGCTAGTGCTAGTTGTTGATGAGGAGGAAAGTGATCATTTTTATTATTTCTAGCGCATGAGCTGGACGATGATTCACGTGACATGTTTCATTTATATGTATATTCTTTAGCCATAGGTCAATGGACGGTTCAAGAATTCAACCAAAAAGAAACATAGGTGACATGTTCATGTAATCGTAAGTGCTGTGCTAGATTCGGAGTTAATATTACTTTGATTGCACATGTTGTAGACGACAATTATGATGTATTATTTGAGCTGGTGTCATTTGATAATGAGATAATTACAAGTCCAAACCTTTATGAGTGGAAACCCTCTTGAGCCTTTAAATTTACATCCATATGGTGAAGTACGGAAATTGGATTTGTTGCCCACAATGGACACTTTTATGGTATGGATGGTAAAAGAAGGGGTAAGAAGTTTTCTATCGCCATCTACAAGCGTAACCAACAAGCGCTCAAGTGGGAAAGTTTAATCACGAGGACTTTGCAATACAAAGCCTATTTCGCTTTGTTCCACCCCTAGTCAATGGAAGTGTTTGGAATTGGCGACTTTATATTTACATTTTTGTACAGTTAAGAAATCGAAAAGACGGAAAAGATGATAGGAGTTGTGTACATTACCTTATCTCGCAATAGATAATTTACAATGGATGGAGAATTGTGTTTCAAGATGAAATTGTCAACCCCATGAGGACATGAAGCCTAGAAGGACCAACTTCCATTTTGGGGTGTTCAAAATTTTTCATGTTTGTTCATCATCTAGAAATGATCTACTTGACAAAAGTCTAAATAAGTATACTAGAATTTAGATACAAAACCGATTCTTACAACATAGATAAATCAAATAGCGATTCTTGAAAAGAAATCTTTTTAGTCCACGGACAATGTAATCGAAAGAAATTATATCTTGTTGTATCTTTCAT
This sequence comes from Anthoceros angustus, assembly GCA_010909165.1. Lineage (NCBI taxonomy): Eukaryota > Viridiplantae > Streptophyta > Anthocerotopsida > Anthocerotales > Anthocerotaceae > Anthoceros > Anthoceros angustus. The sequence continues at coordinate 3,752 of VJWM01000393.1, read as the reverse complement.
TGCTTATTTGTCCCCTTAAATCGAGGTTGACAACGGGGGCTAGTCCCTTTGGCCGAGGTCAGAGAGAGTTGTTCCATCACCCGGTGTAGATGGGGACTTCCTATCTCTTGCATATTTATAAAGTCTCCACGTTCTCTCTATTTTTGTCCATTTTCACGAATGTATCTTTACCTTTTTTTTACTTTAAATTTTACATACATTGATTCACGCTCGAATTCCATAGCTGAATAATTGTAGAAATAAAAATAATATAATACTATTTTATTTCCTTTTCGACGCATGAAAACTAAAGTGCCTCAACAAAGTGAACAAAGTTTGAGTGCAAGGTAGGAACATAGTCGGAGTGGCGGTAAAATATGGACAACTAAAAATGCACGTCAAATTAGGTTCTTACATTTCCAGATGCAGGGTTAGGTTTCTCATAGCATGGCACAAATGATATGATGACATGGACGGGCTGATTCGGGTATGGGTAGTATGCAAAATGTGGTGAACTCAAACTTTGAGGCACGCCACGTTTTTGCACATGAACACAAAGAGTGTGGTGATATGGCATAGCCGGCTATGCCCAGCAACAAGCGGAGGTGCTTGCTCTATATGAGTGGAGCTCACGAATGGAAACCTCGGATGGCATGAGCTTGCATCGCAAGTCCCTCATTTCGCACTCATATCTAGCACCAAAAGTTGCCAACAAAGCGATCCTCGCCCAAGCTCCTTTAAATTTGCAAATTTATACATGAAGCTAACCGCACCGCCGGGCAAACGCTTGATCTAAAGAGGTCAGACGAATGTACGTCCTATTGGAGTGATGCCTCACGCTAGCTGCATGATGATCTAGGGCCTTTACCCTTTCCTGCCGACCATATCCTACAATCACCACATGTCCACCACATCCTTCCCGGCCATGAGACATGGGCATCATGTATGAAGCTTCCCCTTGGTACATAGCACCTAATTGTCGACACGCCAAGGCCCACACCTATAGGTGAGTATCGATACTTTGTATTTTATATTTTTATAACTTAAATAGTTAATACAAAAATATAAAATTTGATATATATAGTAAAATATATTTGCAAGTAACAAATAATACATGCCGCATGGAGAAGAAAATAAAAGGGCTTTTATTAAAGGAGAAGAGATGGGGTAAGCCCATCTACCTTTCAAAGGCTAACACTAGCTAGGGACCTCAAGGGTCCGTAAGCAAGCAACTAAGCTCGAATCTAAAATCTATGGCTCTGCAATATCATGACTAAGTAGGTTTTAGAGGATGTGAGCACGCTTTGGTGGCTCGATTCACGTATGAAAACGGTGTGCCACGGGATCACTGGACCAATCGAGGTGTCACCATGATCACCTATCATTGTCCCTAAGGATGCCTCGCTCGCCTTGGAGAGCAATGGACACATGTTGTGGAAAGAAAGCGTGAAGTCCAAGAGCTAGGAAGCCCCACACCATGTATGTGACCGTGAAAGGCTTGAGCGCAGACTTGATAAATTTATCAAAGTCCTCACCAATGTGCCATACATTTGAAAGCGAGCAAAATGAAGAGTGCACTTCATGTTGTCACACTTAGTTTCAGAGACTTGATCACCACGGACGAGGTACATGATGAGATGAGCCCTAATTGACCTTGCTTGACCGCATGGAGAAGCACACTACCACGCCCGTCACGTGAAAAAGATATGGCGTGTTGCAAATGGCATTCCATAGTTCCTCATATTCATCTTCTTGTGGAGTAAGAATGTCTTGAGTGAATGTCTTAAGGACGTCTTCTTCATATTTGTTTTCCTCTTCAATAAAAATATCTTTCTCATATTCATTTTCTTGCTCTATAAAAATATCTAAGTTCTCCTCATATTGGTTTACTTCTTCTAAGAGAAATTCTTCGTTCTCATTCATTTTTTCTTCATAAAAATGTACCTAGAGAAGATGAGAAATGTCCTCGGCATATTGGTTTACCTCTTGAGTAGAAATGTCCTCCTCATATTCGTCTTGAGTAAAATGTATTGCTCATATTCGTGTGTTCTTCACTAAAAATATGCTTGTCGTTATAATCGATTTCTTCTTCATTTTCCTTGTAGTTTTTCTTCTTCATCTTCTTTATATTCTTTTTCTTCATCATTTTCCTTATAGTTATTCCCTCTTCAGCAAAATATTTTTGCATAATCTTCTTCCTCTTGCTTAGAAATATTCCCTCATCATCATCTTCATCCTCACCAAGAATATCTTCGTCATTAGTGAAGGAGTTGCTACATTCAATTTCTTCATACCTTGGACCTTGGACGATTTTTCATGTCTTCCACATCAAGATGAATGTCTTGCTCATATTTGCTTTCTTTGTCGTTGAACTATTATGCTCATACTCATTTTCCTCTTCCTCTTCCTCATTTTCTACATAATCTTCTTCTTCTTCTACATAATCTTCTTCTTCTTCTTCTACATAATCTTCTTCTTCTTCTTCTTCTTCTTCTTCTTCTTCTACATAATCTTCTTCTTCTTCTTCTACATAATCTTCTTCTTCTTCTTCTTCTACATAATCTTCTTCTTCTTCTTCTTCTACATAATCTTCTTCTTCTTCTTCATCACTTAGAAAAATTCCCTCATAATTGTCTTTTGTACTAAGAATGTCTTCGTCAACAAGGAAGTCGCCACACTCAATTCCAAGATGTTTTGGAAGTATGGCACTAATTTTGTTGCTCCACAAGGGATCTAGTTTGAAAATATAGCGACATTTTGAAGGACTTCCCAATATATAGTTACTTTTTAATTGTAGGACGATTTCTCGTCGTGAAAGGAATCAATTTAAAGTCTACTTGCAATTGCAAAAATTTGTTTCAATGATCCTCTTGACCAAAGTCTGCATCTTTTACGATGACCTAACGCATATACGAGATAGAAGAGATCTTGTGAGATGATTTTGAGCAATTTTGGCCTTCTCTTTAAATTAGTTGCGAACAAGTTCTTGTGACTTGTATCTCCAAGTGATTGGAATTGTTTAAGGTCATCATAATCGTAAAAGATATAACTTGATTCTACGGTTTATCAAGAGGACAAAGAAGCACTTTGTCAAACTTTTCAAACAAGCTTTTAAAAGTTTGTGGAACGGAAAAGTTTGGTCAGCTAAGTTTTGGCAAAACACGAGACAATTTGGGGACCAAGGGCAAAAGGTTACGTAGGGAAGTTTTTAGATGGATGAAGGGAGGATCACGGGGATTGAGCAAGCTCCACCGTGAAGGACATAGTCAATTGCCGTGCTATGGTAGACACCGTGACCGAGCCAAGTGATCTCGCCAAGGCCGTGGCATACATGGTAGCCGAGAGCACGAGGGCTAGCTAGAACAAGAGGTTAGTTAGAGCGAGTGACTAACCTAGGGGCAACTAACCATAGTTAGCCAAACTCTAGTCGTGCACAACATTTGAACACGGTCAGGCGGGCTACTTGAGCCTGCTCCCAAGATCCAAGGGGACGAATTCCCAGCTCCGCTTGGTGTCCGGAGTCGCCCATCTCGTATGATGCCGCTACATCTTGAGAGGGACGATCGGATCGCTGGGATGACTCCAGCAGATCGCTGCCTTGGAGTGGATTAGGAGGCAGGTATGGGAGCTCAGAGCGGACCATCGAGGAGTGGGGAGAAGTGACCGAGCAGAGCTTTTGGGGTCCGTGTGGTCTTTGGACCGAGATTGTCAGATCTTGTATTGGCTCTACTGAGAACACATGAAAATTTTGAAGGCGCACAAGAGTTTGTGAG
>VJWM01000392.1:0-22995 GCA_010909165.1 Anthoceros angustus | reverse complement strand
CGGACGGGTCGTACAGCTTCGCCAACCGCGCCGGGTCAGTACTGGGTGCGGAGAGTCAGCCGGCCGGGTACCTGGACGGTAAGGACACCCCGGACCGGCCGGCGGCTGGTGCAGGTGAACGACTGGCTGTCGGCCATTCCGGTGACCGCCGGGCAGAACTCGCCGGACAACAACTTCGGCGAGCTGATCTCAAGCGTCATCGAAACGCCGCCGAAACCGAACCCGCAGAACCCGGCCCCGAACGTGTCCAAGCTGAACTTCCTGGGGTCGAGTCGGTAACCGCCGTGAACCTGTTCGCCCCATCCTCGCCGCCCGCGGCTGGCCCGCGTCCCGGCGTTCACCGCCGGGCGGTCGTGCTGCCGGCGGTCGCACACGCGACCGTTAAACGTGGCGATCCAGTTCCTGATCATTCCCTTTATGACCAAAGCTGGCCTCCTTTGCTTTGCTAATCGCGGCAGCGACACATTTTGCCTTCAACTTATTGCGGCGCAAATTTATCCTGTTACGGAAATGCTCGGCGCCACCGAGCGGATGAACAAGACAGCCCTTTTATTTCTTGCGGACGGCGAACACTATGATTTAGTTTTGTTGTACCGGATTACCAACTGAAGAGCCGGCATACAAACTTTCTAAGGGAACAAATGTGCCTGCCGCTCAACTTTTATATGCCGTTGCTGATAAACAGCCTGATATTCTTGTAACTTATTGTCCTTCACAAAGGGCTTCTACCGTGCACCAACTCTCGTCTTTGCCTCTAGAGTTGCGCTTGCGGCTATGGGTCACATATGGAGCGAAACCGCCTGAGTGGAAGGACGCGTCAATGAATTTTATTCATTTCCAACAACACGGCTTAATTAATAATGCATTAGGCGGCTCTCCCAATTTGGATAAGTTTAAGTGATTACAAACTATTCCGCAGTCCGTATTGAGCTTTTATTGCAGCAGCTAGGCTGTGCTGGTATATAAATCCGTGGCAGTTATATTCGCCACTGCGGAGCTGTTGCGTCGTTTCACCGTGCGATTTGCTGCATGATCTCGCCTTTCTTTGCTGGGCAATGGCTAAGACATCGCCGTTTGACATCTTTAGACTTATAGTACCATCTTTTCGCAAAATAGAACTAAGAAACTGCTTGTTGATCAAGTAGGATGAGTTCGCACAAAACCGTGATGTGTTTTCCAGCGACTCAGAATAGGACTTAATCGACTCGCTGCAGGTTACTACTCCCGTCTTGTAAGTAGATTTTCATAAGAGCCGCTGGCGCCAAAATAGATTACCCGGTCAAGTGCTATGACTCTTGTTTCGCCTACCATGTTTACAAAGACTCGCCCGGGATAGGAATCTTCTGCCATATAGTTGCTCAGTAGTTCATCAACTTGCTCTTTAATTGGCGCTTTTGCTGAGCCCTCGGCTGGCTTTGCCCTGGTAGAAATAACGCTCTATACATACGCGTAGTTTTTCCTCATAGACAGGTTTGACCAGTAATCCAAGGCGCAGGCTTGAAAGCTTTGATGGCAAATCCTGTGCGCCGTGACAAAGATCACATCTGAAGAAAACGCACTCAATTCTTTTGCCGTGTCGATACCATTTTTTCAGGCATTTCCACGTCGAGGAAAATGAGATCAACTGGGTTGCGGCGCAGCCGTAAGGGCTTTACCACCTGAAAGAAAGCTGCCTGCCAACTGAGTTCCTCAATGCTTGCGGCGGTCATTTTCATTAATTCCAGCGATCGGATATCGTCATCTATATGTATGGCTTTGATCATCATAAATTATTCTATGGGTAAGAACAACAAAACCGTGCATCCGCCATTGGAGTTTGGTGACCGGTAAAGTTGCGGCGGATTGCGCTTGCTTCGATAATACAGGTCTATTCGCCTTTGGTCAATGTCAGGCCCTTGCCGCTTCCTCCGTATTAGAAGGTGGTAGCCACCGGCGCGGTTCGCCCGGTGTCATTTATGCTGCATATTACATAGGGATAGGTGAGATCGATACGAATGTTGATTCTGATTGGCGCGATTGGGGTCCAGCCATACTTTATGGCATTTTCAACAAGTGGCTGGAACAGCATGGAAGGTACCGATGTCGAACAGGTCAACGTCTTCATCGATTTCCATCGTGTACGCGAATGGAATGCTCAGGATCTCTTGTTGCATATCCAAATATTCGCAGACAAATTCAACTTCTTCTTCCAGTGTAGTGCTGGTTTTGTCGCTCAACCTGAGTACGTTCTTTAGGTATATGGAAAGTCGGTCAAGTGCTTTGACTGCCTGTGTATTGTTGGAGAGATAAAGTTCGTGGGCGAGAAAAGCAAATGTATTCTGTAAGAAATGCGGATTGATCTGAGCCCTTAAGGCCTTTAGTTGCTCTTCAACTAGTGTCTGGTCGAGTTTTGCTTTGCGTTTCATTGATCGGATCCGGTAATACGCAAACCCACTGAAAAGGAAAATGTCATTGCTATCCGTGCCGTTTTAGCCCAAATAGTCTTGTACCAAAGTTCCCGAATCGTGAATTCAGAATACAGATTCGCTCCATTTTCCACCCGAACTTTGCCTGCACTTCAAACGTATACCTTCCTGATGGCAGTCCGGTGTACTCAGCCTCGTTCCTGCTGGTCGGTGGTGACCAATCCCGATCGTATCCGTGCAAACGGTAGCGGTACGCCATATTGCGCTCGAAATCGTCGGTCAGCCCGGTGAAGCCAAAACGAAGGAAGTTTTGATCAGGGTCAAGCTTCAGGTTCTCAGGAACACCCATATTATTTATGGGAAAACCAGCACGTAGCCAGTCGAATGATTCCTTGAACAGATCTATGCGTACAATAAGAACGCGTGGTCTGACACGCTTATCGTGTTGAAGTAAAGAGCCGGTTGTGTAACGACGGAGGTAATTGCCAGCTAAAGGGTGAGAAAGCAAATGGTATCCCCGCCACCGGTATATAAACCGGGGCTTCCTGTAAAATCCTCTTCAAAGTATACAGGATGCTTCCCAGCCTCCCCGGCACTTTGGGAAAAAGGTAAAGTGCTCGACTGTCACAAACCCAGAGATTGTTCCATCGGTCGAAAGCCGATGAGTTGGCAGCGAACGGGAGGCCATTAAGTTGCAAGACAACCGAGTCGGAGATACGGAACCTGCCTTCTTCTGCCTCCAACTTCCAAATACGCGACGTATTCTCCGGTTAGCCAAACATTACGCGCTCCATCCAGACTCAGGCTTGTAATTTCAGGGCAAATGCAGCTGCTTGGATAAATTGACAAACCGTCCGTTTTCTAATACGTACACGTTGATACCCGCAGCATAAAATAAGCCGTTTCGGTCCTGCGCGATAGAGTAAATCGCTCCCTCGGACAACCCTTCGAGCCCAGTAATAGCGGAGGCTGTCCTCTGGCATGAAAGATTCCATGATAGCTAGATATCCATATACCGCCAGTCTGATCCTCCAGCACACGACGAAAGCGGAAAACAGACGTCTTCCTTCATAAGTTCTATCAGTACGTAGTTTTTCAACATCCCCGATAAGGTAGTTGGTAAACGCCCTTCGGTGCAATACCACACACTTTTTCCTGCTTACATATACGCTGGCGATGACTTCCTTGCGAAGTAGCTCGTAATACCGGATGGCATTTGGCAAGTGATGGAGTGCTGAATCAGTCCGTAGCATGTATCGGCCAGCCACATCTAGAGCGAAGTAGTAATAAGGAAACTTTGGCGGAACAGATTGATATATTTTCTTTTTTTGACCTTAAAAGTCCTCCAATGGTCGTTATCCAAATCTGACCTTGTGCGTCTTCCTTGACTTCGTAAGCAGAGCCTTTTAGTTGGTTTCGGTCAAAATTTGCTCCCACGACCTGTTTCTGCAATTGGAAAAGGCTGCCGGTATCTGAGGCGTAGTAAACCTGATGATTTGCCCTACCCACCATTGCCACCAACGGGTGCTTGTCGGTATCTCGATACTGTCTATGATCTGCGTACCTGAATGCGAATAGAGGTATCGATTGTTGGCGCCATACGTCCAAATGCGGCCAAAATCATCTTTGTAAATGCGGATGCCTTCATTGGTATAGGCTGCTTTGGCCGGACAAAACCGGCGGCAACGAGCTTCTTATCGCGAAGTAACCAAAGCCTGCCGCTAATCTCTAAAATGAAGATTTCATCCCGGCCGCCCTGAACCATTCGATATACGGGGCCGTTCGTTTTAAGGAGTCGATGATACCGGACGGTGTAAGGAGCTGAATTTGGTTTTCGCCATCATATGCAATCCAGCCTCATTTTTCCTCACAGGACAACCGGAAATGATGGTTCGGTTTACCTTCCCGGTATTGAAAAATGCAGTTGGTTTTCCTCCATGGTAACGGTAAACATGATGAACAGAGCGGAAGTACATATGTCCGGCTTCATCTTCACCCATAATTTCTAAGTTGCCTTCAGGCAAGCCATTCAGTCTTGTAAAGTTGTCGAAATGTCTGCCATCAAAGCGGCTGATTCCTTTGAATGTGGCAATCCACAAAAAGCCGACCCGGTCTTTATACGTATCAAAGACCTCAGAAGAAACAAGGCCGTCGTTTTCACTGAACTGTTCAATTTTGTAATTCCTCCATACTCGGTCACCGTTTGAGCAATCAATGCATACGGCCAGATCATATGCAGCAAAGAGCTAGGAAGGCAAAGGTTCGAAAAGGCTGACCGGCATCGGGTGACTGGCTGCTTGAAAGATGGATCAATGGCGTGTGCAATTGTGAAATTATAGAATAGTATGGATTATTGCAGGCGGAACGTCAGTTACGTCGTCGCTTGTCACAAGCCGTTGAAGTCAGGATGTGTTGAAGTGAACGTATTTCCATCCATATATGATGTAACTCGATTGGAGTGGCACCGAAGGCGAACGATTGGGTGTACCGGTCTTCCAATTCAGCTATTTGGTTGTGAATATCGTTGGCTGATCGTAGGTTTCATATAAGCTTATTAAAACGAATCCGCTCTGTTTTCCTATTTGAGGGTGTTTCTGCCGGGCTGGAGAACGGTATTGGTGCCTTGAAGAGCTGGAAATGATTCAACGCCGCGCAAAGCTGAGCACGTCCTAATGCCTATTCTTCACCGCACTGTATGTAACAATAACGTCGACAACGCTTCATGGACGCACTGATCGTATGTATAAATCCGCAGAGATAGCATTTAAGCTGAAGATGGTTTTTCCATACGAAATATTGAATATGAGCGAATACCACGGACCGAGAATGCCTTAAATCAGGTGAACTGCCCAGCTAAGGGCAAAATAACGGGTAACCGGCGCAATCCGGGCGGACCCAGAATGAAAGCCGGTGCCAAATTGCGTTTTGAGTTTACTAAGGGTCAGATTTCGTTTATTGAGCTTTTAATTGATAGGTTTGCCTTTTGGCTTACACCTGCTAGGTGTTTACCATTACCTGCTGTGATCTCCATAGAATTCTTGAGCTGGGATGAGTTGTGTGACGTCCCTGATTTCAAGACTTAGTTTGCGTGATTCATCATGGCTATCGCCTATTTCGTTAGACAGAAGTCATTGTGAGGCTGGATGGCTCGCTTGTCACTTTAATAAGTAGTGCGGCTAGTTATTTTTGCTTAGTCGCGATGGGTATTTTGTATTAGTCTGACTTGAATCACCTTCGCCCTCGTTTACTAGAAATTTACCAAAGATCTTATAATAAACCACCTGTGTATATGAGAAGTAATGCTGTGCGCTATGCCCTGTTGGGCTTTCTGTCTCTCTTCTTAGCCTTGGTTCTAAGGCCCAATCTACCGGAACGATCAACCGTTCGGCAACTTCTTCAGCTGGAAGAGCGGTCCCGGATCCCAATGGTGATGGATTCACCATTAAACCAATGCCGGGTTTGCCGGCAATGATGTAACTAATTCGAGCTTCCTTACCGATCGGTGCCATCGTTCAGTATCGAGCCCTATGGAGATTGCGCCGTGGCCCTGATCACCGTTATTCAGATTTTGTACCTGACTCGGACGGAGTTGGAAATTATGCGTATTTCGACGGAACGAACATCCTGTTTCGGTGGCGTATGGGTTCGGTCATGTCTGGCTCAAAGGGGTACAGTATCCTTCTGGATACCGATGGTAAGTTTGGAGCCTCCGGCCCGATGCCGATCCAAATTACTGTGCAGAGACGACCGGTACAAACGGTAACCTGGCTTTGAAATCGAAATTGTTTTGGAAACGAATTTCAGGATCGCCATATATAACGTGGATGGAACATCTAACCCGGTATTGATTAAGTCCTATTCCAACTGGCAGGATATGTCGCAAGTTTCAGTAGCAGGAACATTTGATAATGGCGACCCGGACTTCTTCATTGACTTCTACATCCCTTTTCGGATCTGACAGGTGCTCCATTCAACATTACTACGTCCACTCCTTTACGGATGGGGCAACGACCGTCATGTCACCCTGTGCAGCTATCGGCGGTCCGAAATCTGATATCTATGGAATGAATGACGGCTCCTACAAGTCCACAAATGCGCAATACGAAGCATACATCAAGCGGCAACCTAAATTCACCCCTCGGTCTTGGAACAGGCGGATTTGCCCCTCCTTGTACCGAGCCTCCGTTATTGAATGCGCATATTGGAACAGGAACGGTATCGATTAGCGGGACCCGGACCGTGGCATCGATCTCGGGAGCAGCGGTAAATGCAACGATAACGGTTTATAAAACGGAACTCTACTGGGCACCATTGTCAATGTGGCAAGCGGCGCCACCGGACCCTGAGTTCGGTTTCTGTAAACGGGGGATGTAATCACCGCAAAAGCGCAGGAACGGGCGAATCCATGTGCGAAGTTAGTAATGCAGTGGTTGCTCAGAGTTGCAACAAATCTAACATTCCGTCAGCCACACAAGTGATTACCTGCTCTTCCGTGCGGGTATCGAAGGAGTTTTCTGGCGGTAACACGGTTAGAGTTTATTGGATTGATCCGGCGACATTGAACACGTCCACAGTTGGCGGACTGGCGCGAATGCTCCAACTTTCGGCTACAGCGGTACAAACTTCTATTACAATCATACCGATTACAATGGAAGTCAGATTTCCTCCGCATGCTCGGGTGGCAGTCAGGATATGCCCAATGGCTCATTCTATGTAACTACAATTGCCCCGGGGTCTACTTGCGAATCGGCCCCTGTATATACCTGCCTGAACCTGACGACGGCGAACATGCCGGTGATAAGCCGTGCGATACTTTATAATACGAGCAAGACAGTGGTGGCACCGCTACCAGTGGCGCATCGGTACAGCTTTGGATCAACGGTCAATTGATTAACAGCCAGACCGCCACCGGAGGAGCCTTCAGCTTTCGGGACTTACGCTCACTACTGGCGACATCGTCGACGTGCGGGCACTGGTCATCGGTACTTGCGCCAGCGCATCTGCAAACCGTACCGTGGTCTGTTTTGCGTCCACGCCCGTAATTACTGCAGACAAAATGGCCAAATTAGTGCGGGCATCCCAATCCAGGAGTGTCGGGTGAAGCTGCTGGTACCACAATCCGGGTGTACACCACCGGCAACACGTTGGTCGCTACTACGACTGTGCAAAGTGGCGGCTTGTGGAGCACCTCGAACGTGGTTACATTGCCATCGGTATACAATGCAGTTGCTGCAACTTCCTATTATGCCATTGCAGAGAATGCCTGTGGAGTAAGCGCTGCGTCGGGATCGGTTGGAGCGGCCACTGCAACCGTAAACCGGTGCGGCACAATTAACGCCCCATTTATCAGGGCGATGCCACGATCTCCGGGACTTTAAACGGTGCTGTAGCCAATACAACTATTTACCTTGACGGGGAAAAGATTGGTTCGGTTTCTACGGGATCTGCAACCCGGAGCATCAATACAAGCGCGTTTACGAACCCGGTCTACAACTATGGAGTACTGGCAATCAGCGTTCAGGAATCTGGGAAAGCGGAGCAGGTGTGCCCGGGAACGGTAACGGTTTCATGCACTACCGGACCTCCCACGCCGGTTATCTCCCTTCGTCGAGCACGCTCACGGCCAAACCCAGACTTACACAATCAGTAATGCACAGATTGGCGCTTTCTACGGATATGTGACGCAACAACGGGCAAGCAACTTGGAGCTGGCGTTTGGGCTACCGCATCTTCGGTCACACTCACGACCTCGGCATTCACATCATCGGGTACATATTCGGTTATGATCAAAGGCACGAATCTGAGCGGCGTTAATGTCTGCAGCTCACCGGGCGTTTTCGCAAGTGTTGTTGTGAGCGGGGTGTTGCCGGTAAATTTGCTCCGTTTCAGCGCAGTAAAATCAGGCCCATCCAACAAGCTCGTGAAGCCGGAGCAGAACTCAATCTCGAAAAGTATGGCGTTGAACGCAGTTCGGATGGACGCACATTTGTACCATTGGTAGATGTCGCTGCGGCCAACACGCAGGTTGGGCGGACGAAGCTTCAGACCTTCATCCATTTCAGGTCACGTTTTACAGGTTGAAGCTGGTAGACTTTGATGGCCGTTTCTCCTATAGCACCGTATTGCGCCCGGATCGCCGTGACTTACAGCCTTCAATGCTTCTCCGAATCCATTTGGTCCCGCGCTGACTATAACAGTTATCGCACCCAAGTCCGACCGATACCGGCTTGACTCGTCAACGGGTCGGGTACGCTCGGCCACGAAATGGGTTGGATTGGAACGGGGCAGCAATGCTCTGGGATGGGATGGCCTGCAAAGCTTGGCGCTGGATACTACTTGGTTAGAATTTGACTTAAACGGAGAAAGCCTGGAACCCAAAACTGTTGAAGCAATAAGTGCAATAGATTTGTCTTTAAGGTAGCCTGGCCGTTTCTACGGCGGGCTTTTACGGGGATTGTGCGACTGTGGCATACAATCAGCCATGCCTCAATTTTGTCGCCCATTCCCAATATAGGGACGCCATCAGAGGAAGTGACTGCCGTGAAGCGATGTTGTTATTCAGGTTAATGATCAAAGAGTTGAGTCGGGCGCGTCTCCTCTGAGCCGCTTTTTGATATCATCGTCACAATGATCAACCATTTGCTCTGCTATTGCCTGCATCTGTTCATAATGAAGCGGTTTAACGATAAAACCTGCATTATAGGCTTGCGCAAATTGCCGTTCAGAGGGCATGTTTGAAGTGGTAAATAAGATAACAGGGACCTTTGCAAGCCGTGGCTGCTTTCTCAAAGCGCGTAACGCATCTTTTCCATTCATCACAGGCATATTCACATCAAGAATGATTAAGCAGGGGATCGGCGCCAACGGTTCTTGTTGCCCAACAAAAGCCAGTAGGTCAGCACCATTGCCAAAACTAACCAACTCAACTGAGTTGTGGTAAATGCTGAATGCATCACTGATGAGCTGAATATCGTCCGGTCATCGTCGGCATATAATACAAGGCTTTTCTTCGAAATAGAATCCGTCATAACGGTAGCTTGGTCAATTAATTATAAAAAGTTAATGATTATCGTATCTGGTCCAGATATGGGTCTAGAATGCTTGAATCCGACGTACTTACAATTTTGTCAATCGTTTTACGGTACTCCGTAATAAAGCTCAATATAATACCTCCAAGTTGATAAAGAAGTATCTCACGGTTATCCTCATGTCGTTTTCCAACAAAAACACCATGCTCGTAAATAAGCTCTAGTTGCATGGATAGCTCCAGTTCCTGAAATTCGGCTAGTGTAGACTTTCTTTGTCATGCGCTCAAAAATAGCGTGTGTCTTTCATTAGCAATAGCGACTAAAAATATAATTGCGAATATAGTAAAATGTAAAGGATGAGGCTGCTGGTTTGTAGTTCTTTAACTACAGGCCGTGATCAATTGGGTTCTCCGATTTACCGTGCTCGAACTCGGGTTCGATAACCGCCAACTGGCCTTCGCCGGATCGTGTACCTTGCGCGTTATTTCGGTAATTCTTGCATCTATGCGAAGCTTTCGACAAAATATCGTTATCCTCATGAGGTATCTTCAAATTCTGCTGATGTTTCGACGCAGACTCGGTCGAACAGCCAACTTCTCAATTTCGTCTAATAAACTTGTTCCCAGAAACCCTTAATTATTATACGTTTTGGATAAGAATTCAAAATCAGTCTACGAACTTCTGTTTGAGGCCTGCTATCTCTTCGGAAATCGATCTCCAGAAATTGGTAACGGGTAACTGATCTCTGTACAGAACTTTCCGGAGCGCAGTTTGCGCTTTTCTTTTATAATGTCATCGACATCAATGGTGAATCATATGTGCTTTACACTATCTCTGGCGTAGCTGTGGAGGCTTTTTCCAAATTTCCAATGCCTCGAAACACCAAGATTTTCGATCCCACGTTCACGGCCAAGGGTACGATTCTGCTATGATGATGTTACGCAGCAGGCCCACTTTGGTCAAAATCCGCCTTACCAAGGGATGCCTAGGGACCACTTACCCGTTCGAAGCTATTTGGCTGTACCTGTTGTGTCTCCGATCGACAAGTCTCCAATCGGTGGCCTGTTCTTTGGACATTCCGACATAGGCATATTTACGTCCGAGTCTGAGAAATTAATTGAAGGAATTGCCTTACAGGCGGCAATCGCTATTGCAAATGCTCGTCTTTTCGAGCAAAAAAAATATACGGAAGAAAAGCTGCTGAAACAAAAGGACCAGTACAAAAGCATCTTTAATGCGATATCCGACTCGGCGATAATCTATGATGTTGAGGGAAATATTGTGGAAGCTAACCCGTCGGCCTGCCGGCTCTTTGGTTATTCATACGAAGAAATAATCGGTATAAACGCTAGTGAGCTCTTCGTGAAAAGCGAAGACTTCGTCGCGCTGAAGGAAATCGCGCTGTCGGGAAGGGAGTATTTTGGAACACATACTCGTCGCCGTAAGGATAATTCACTAATTGAAGTAGAATATCGCGGTGTAAACTTCATTTTCCGAGATAAACCTCATGTCCTTTCTATTGCCAAAGATGCTCATTCCGGTTTGCGAACTGATGATGCATTCAAGGAAGCAGATAAATTCTGTGAGTTGATAACAAATGCTTCACCTGTCACCTTGTGGATGACCGACGGGCGCACTGGTTTTCATCAACAAAACCCGGATCGATTGGGTGGGAGGCAGCATCAACGAGTATCTGAAGTCAGGCTGGATCAATTCGGTGCACGCTGAAGACCGGGATGAAGTTTGGGCAAATTTTGTTCAGGCCTTTACGAGCCGAAGGCAATTCAATTCCGAGTTCAGATTGAAACGTAGGTCTGGTGAAACAAATAGCTTTGGCCGGTCCTTATTATAAATCGGCCGGCACTTTTTAGGCTATGCAGGCTCAATATCAGATAAAACGGAGAAAAAGAAACGGAGAATCAGCTTTATAGCCAAAATACGCTCATCAATACGATTACAAACAACAACTTGCAGGCGTTGTTCCTAATGAATGATAAGCAGATTTGCACTTACATGAACCCGGCGGCTGAGAATATGACTGGTTTTAAGTTGCATGAGGTCCGGAAAAGCCGTTGCATTACTATATCCATCATACTCATCCCACCTTTTTCCCTGTGGCTTTTATTGCCAGCCCGATTGTTGATAACGGGTTGCCGGTGGGAACGGTAATTGAGGCTAGAGATACAACTGAAGAAAAAGATTCAAGAGGAGCTGCGAAATAAGGAGCAGGAGACCTTGTCGCTGCTCGAAGATAAAGTGAGAGAGCGCAGCAATTGGAACAAATCACGACGAGTTGATGCAGTTCGCCTCAGTAGCTAGCCATGACCTAAAGGAACCGGTGCGCAAGGTTTCCATATTTAGCCGAATGTTAAAAGATCAATTGGGAAGTTCCTTGGTTGCGCCCGGCGACAAGTACCTTAACTCCATCATCCAGTCCTCCAGCCGGATGGTAAGACTGATCGACGATTTGCTCATCTTTTCCCGGATATCGAACACAAGACCGGAGCTTCAAAGCGTTAACCTTTCTGAAGTTGTTGAATTGGTGCTCAATGATCTGGAGTTACTTATAAAGGAAAAACGCATTCATCTCATGCCAGCAATTACCTTCCATCAAAGGTATTTCAATGCATTTGGGACAGGTATTCCAGAATTTGATCAGCAATTCCCTGAAGTTTGCACATCCCGCCGGCAATTAGTAATTAAAATCACCTGCAGCCCGGTAGGTATGGGCCAACGAAAATTCTGGCTTATAAAATATCAGGATAATGGAATCGGATTTGGTCAGGATCAGGCCGAGAAAATATTTGACGTATTTTACAGATTACATACTAAAGAAGAGTATGAAGGAACGGGCGTGGGCTTAGCAATTGTCAAAAATAATTGCCTTTCATAAGGGAGATATACATGCAGTTGGTACGCCGGGCAAAGGCGCAGAGTTTCGCATTAGATTTCCAAGTGCGGTTATGGTCGATCAGACCTATAGTACCTAACTTATAGGAGGTCAGATCCGGAGCTTTTCTAAAGGGGCAGGTTGGACGTTTTTCCCACGCTTCAACCGATTTGGAAATGTCCCGGATTGATCTGCTGCGACAGCTGTCTTATTCCAAGCAGTACATCGTTCAATACTTCGCGGGTGCGTTCAATGGTTGGGGCCGTCATTTCGGTCGATGTTTGTGCGATCTCCATAAACTTCATGCATGCCGCAATTGACTGAGCATATTCCTCGTGCAACTGGTAGCCAATGGCCTCCAGCGTTTCGGTGTTTAACTTGTTGCTTTGCTATTTGAAGGTTCTGTAATCTTCGAATTCGATTGCCCATTTGTTCGCATCGCGTTCGCGCATGCGTAGCCAGATAAGTTCACCTACCTTATTTGCCACGACTTTCAGGGCTTTCTGTTTGGCATTAGATAATTTTCTAGGTTTGGTATCGAGGACGCAGACCGTGCCCATAGCGTGTCCGGCCGGCGACTTAACAGGAACGCCTGCATAGAAGCGTACCGGTAGGAACCTACTACCAACGGGTTCTGCGCAAAGCGTTCATCTTGCCGCGCGTCTTCCACCACCATAACTTCATCCTGCATGATGGTGTGGAACAGAATGCTACCTCGCGGCGGGTTCCTTCGGGAATGCCCTTGCGTGCCTTAAACCATTGCCGGTCTTCGGCCACGATGCTGATCAGCGATACTGGGCAATCGGTGATCGCAGCGATCAGCTCTACCAGCGCATTGTATTCTTCTTCCTCGGCAGTACCGAGAATATTTGCAGCTTCGATATCCCGCAGGCGGTCATTTTCATTAAGGGGATTGGATAATTCATCGTGTTTGGATTTGTGTTTCCAATGATAAAGCTAAACACCAGCCTGCTTTTTAAATCGCCGTTCGATGATGACTTGATTTTTCCCGGTGAATCGCCAAACATGTTACAGACGCTAAATCAATCACTTAAATCGTTTTAAGTGAATTTCACTAATTGTGAGGCCCCAAGGGCTCGGTAGCGGTGCTGACACCAAAGGGTTGCCTATCCTTATGTTTCACCAGCAACCGGAAAATATACATGAAATGTGGCCCCTTGTTTTCTTCGCTTTCCGCCCGGATCAGGCCTCCATGCAGATCGGCGATCTTCTTGCAGAGCGCCAATCCCAAACCGGCGCCTTCGTATTGATCTTTTGGATGAAGCCGGCTGAACGTGAAAGATGTAGGTTGAAAATTGCGGGTCGAAGCCGATGCCATTATCCTGAACGCTCACACAGAGGAAGTTTTGCCGGGCGGAAGGCCGAGACGCCGGATTTTGTTTGTGGATGCCTGATGGGCGTGGATGCCGATCTGCGGAGCCGTACCCGGCTTTGCGTATTTATGCATTGCCGACGTTGTAAAAGAGCTGGTGGATCAGATTTGGATAACCAGTGACTGCAGGCAGATCACCGATCAGAAGCTGTGCATTCTTTTCCGTGATCACCACTTCCGTGTCCATTTCGATTTCATGCAGGCAACTACGGAGCTGCACTTCCTCATATGGGCCTGCGGACTATTGAGCATCGAAAAGTGCAGCATCCCTTCAATCATATCATAGCTGCGGCGGGCCGCACTGTTGATCTTGGCCAAGTAAGACTTTGCCTTTTCCGATAGCTCTGTTCCGGCTTCGAGCTCCGTGCGGCTCACGAATGTCAGGACCTTGCGCACCGGCTCTTTCAGGTCGTGGCTGGCAGCGTGTGCAAATTGCTCCAAATCGTCATTACTTCGCTTCAATTCGCTGGTCCGCTCGGCAACCAGTTCCTCCAGTCTTTCAGCAAATGTTTTTGGGCATGTATATCGGTCATGGCGCCCACCCACTTGAGCACGGATCCATCCACGTCTTTCAATGGCTCGGAAATGGATTGGTGCCAGCGATAATCCCCTGCCTGTTGCGCAGCCGGAGTTGTTGCCGGTAGGGTAGCTTCAGGGCAATGTACCGTTCGCGGTCGGCGACCAGTAACGGCAGGTCCTCCGGTGAACCATATAGTTCCGTGCTTCTTCCGCCCGGTCTTTCCCGGAGTACTCTTTCCAGTATTTTGATATGTACAGGATTTTTCCTTCCGGGTCGGCTGTCCAGACCATCTGGGCAGGGCCTCGGCCAGCGACCGGAAGCGGGTTTCGCTTTCAATGATGGCCTGCTCGGCTTCTTTACGTTCGGTAATATCCTGCGCAATACCGAGAAAGCGAACCGCCTTGCCCCGGCGTCGTATTCACAATGGCCGTGATTGGCCACCCACCGCACTGGCCGGAGGGCTGCACGATCCGGAATTCGGACCGGTACTGTCCGCCAAGTTCAATCGCGGTTGAGAAAGCCGACCACACCTGCCCGATGTCATCCGGGTGAACCGTGCTTTTGAACGTCTCTACGCTGCCGTCAAATTCCGTTACGCCAAAGATCTCGTAGTGCTGTGGTGACCAGTATATTTCATATTGCACAGGTCCACGATCCAGATTCCTGTTCTGACGCATTCAGCACCGTGCGCACCTGTTCTTCCGATCGCCGGAGCGCCTCTTCGGCTTTTGCGCTCGGATATCTCTTCCACTACTACCGATATTCCGAGAATGTCACCGGCCTCGCCTTTACGGGATGCCAGCTTTCATTCCAGATCCTTTCAATACCAAAGTTGTGCTCCAGTCTGTCCGATTATTTCCACGTTGAGGACGGGTTCTCCTGTCTCGAGCACTTTTGAAAGATCGCCTTCGCCTGACCCGCCAGATCGGGTACGATCTCTTCAATGCTTCGCCCGATATGCTGGTTGGCGGAGAGGCCGTTGAGCTGGGCGGGCGTTCATTGACGCGCTCAAACCGAAAGGCTTTATTAATCATAGCCGCCGATCGGAGCGGTTTGGTAGAGGGTTACTAGTTCGTCGTACTGCAGTTTGAGCTTTCGTTCCAATTCCTTTCTTTCCGATACGTCAACGACCGCCACGATCAGGTCCCGGTAATTATCACCTCGGGAAAATCGATGCGGACGATCACACTTTGAGTTGTCCATTTTTGCCCGTACCAAGCACTTTTCGTATCGTCCGCCACCCGCTGCGATGAGCTTCACTTGTTCGATGAATGCGGAGATCGTATCGGCAACAAAAGTCTTTAAGGCCTTTGAGGAGTTCTTCCTTGGATCCACCGTACAAGATCGTGGCTGCCTCATTAACATCTTTGACGACGACGCTGTCGATCAGCATGATCAGCGTTTGGGGTGACTGGCAAAAAGCATCGAAGTCGGCCACCCCGTTTTCCTGCAGTTCGAGAATGTGTTTCCGGTGATCGAATAGTCCTCGACCCATTTGGAAACCGGTGAGCTTTGAAATGTATGGCGAAATCTTCGTTCACTCTCCTGCAGAGCCAGTTCGGTTTGTTTTCGTTCAGTGATATCAATTCCTTCCACGATCATGTATTCCACCTTACCCTTTCGTTGCGGATAGCTGAGGCGGTATTGAGTGCGTACCGAACCGACCCGTCGGGCGCCGTAGGGGTTTCTCTCTCGAAGATATAGAGCCGTGGAGCGCTTCGGTAATTTGTTCCCGCCACACGGCCCGGGACTGGCAGCTGTGCGAACCAGCGCTTCGAAGAAAAGTTTGCCTTGAAGTCCGGTGCGCGTGATCCCGGACATGCGTACGGCCGAATCACTGATGTCGATGATCCTTGCATCGGGGTGAGCAGGCCGGTGAACTGGAACTGGTGATTGAATATGGTGCGGAACTTACTGTCGCCCTCCGAGTTCCCCGGTGCAGACGTTGTCTTCGATCGTGACCGAAAGCTGGTCGCAAACAGCCCGGATGGTTTGAATCTCGCTAGTGTAGAAATGCGTTCGGTTCCGCGTGAAGGACACGGTGCCGATAAGAACGCCGCCTGCAAGCAGTGGAAAGCCGGCATATGCTTTCATGCCGGACTCGACTATGGCTTCGCTACCCGGGTAGGCCGCATGAAGGACATCTTCCACTACGATCATCTTTCTTTGGGCGGCAACCTGCCCACAGAGATGGTCGCCAAACTTCATCGTGGCGAACAAGGCGCTTTCTCCCGGTGTCAGCCCTCCATAGGTATGCAGGTGAAGGGTACCGGCATCGTTGTCGGTTTGAAAATTAAAAGCTTTCCAGTGCAAGCGACCGCGAGACGTCTTCGAAAACGGACTGCAGCAATTCAGTCTCGCCGACGTTGTGCAGGATCAGTCGTTGGGCGGTGCGGCAACCGGTCTTGCTGGTTCCGGTTGATGAGGGTGGATTCGCTCTCTTTCGATACGGTAATATCCCGCGAAACGGCGATCAGCCGGAAACGCTTCCTGTCCGTTTTCAGCGGGAAACACGTACATCCCACCATTTGGGTTTGCCTTTCGCGGTAGGGCAGAACGCCCGAACTGGGCCACTTCACCCACCATGGCCAGCTGAACTGATGCCTGTACCGGTTGCGTGATTCCAGCGGCCAGAGGTCCCACCAGGCCTGTTCTGGAGTGGCGTGAAATCGTCTATCTCCATCAGGCAACGGCCATGTTCATTCATATATACCAGTTCTCCCGACGTATTCAACACTTTGAGGCAATCCGGTGAACTTTCCAGAACAGCCTGGCTGAACCGCTCCTCAATGAAGTCCGGATCCTGATCTCCTTGGCGATCCTGAGCGGCCTGCGTGTCGCAGGGCGGGATAGAGTCCCCGGTTTGGGGTTCCGGCGACGGAATGCTTTTCTTCAGCTTCCCGTACAAGCACGATCAGTCCGTCCACGTCGCCCGTGTCGCTCAGGTAGGGTTCGCAAGTGACGTCGAAAACCCGGTTTCGCATGTTCCCTGTCGTAAGAAACGGCCAGAATATTCACGCCTTTGTATAATTTCCCCGATCTGAATACCGGGTGAGAATGGCTTGAACCCGGTGCTTCCATGTCATGAAGCGCTTGAAAATGGGCTTGCCGATCGCTTCGGCAGCTGTTTTCTGCCAGAGTTCCAGCTGTTTGGCGTTGGCTGTCTGAATAATGAAATTGGCTCCCAACAGGATGGACGCAGCCATCGGTATGTGCTGGACGATCGCATGACAGCTTGATCGCTCACTGAGCCTCGGCTGCCGTAGCATGATTTTCCATAAACAGTTGGGATTGTGTTTAAAGATACTTAATCCTGTCGACTGTTAACCCGTTAATTCCCAGAAATAAAACAAATAATTTGGGACGTTCATTAATGACTTTACATGTGAATATAAAAGCGCTGATAAAAGGTTTGTTTAACTTTTGCAGCAGTCGGTTTGATCTTAGACAAGGATAAGTGCGTAAACGGTACCGTTAAATGGCGATTGCGGCTGTGTGACATTGTCACCACCGCCGAGCCGGTGTATGTGTAGTGTACTGTCAATCATTACCATTATTTCTTCAATTGTCATTAACCGCTTCCTTGGTTTAGCAGCCATGGCAGGCGTTACCTGACTGTCTTGAGCTGAGCGAAATTGTAGTATACGAAATATAGCGCGATGGCGTAAATGTGGTTTTCCAGTGCTCCATCACCCTGATTGTCAATAACCCGTCTACATCCAATTTTGTTAAAGCGGCAGCCTAGAAACAAAAAATACCTCCGGGAGGGGCAAGTCGTTCAGGCACTTGTTTAGGTTGGGTTCAGGTTTGCTAAGGCTTGGACGCCAGCGTTCATCAGAGCTTAGGATTTAGAACAGTTTTCAGTATAGCAGCCAGTAATTAAAGAGTACTTGATAGATAAGTTAAGATGGTCACTGGAATCCCTAACTCTTGCGATAGGAGGTTATAGCACTATGGTGCTTAAAATAACCCTATTTTGAAAATAAGCTACTTGTCATTTTCAAAATAGGGTGACAATAGGTTCATCTTTATACAATCAATCCTTTTTGAGCACCTTGGCCTACTCTCAAGCCAGTTCTACCGGAAATACCATCAACACCTTGGTGCCTTCACTGGGAGCAGACTGGATACGCACCTTGCCATTGTGCACCGCCACGCGGCTGCGGACGTTTGAGAGGCCGATGCCTTTGCGCACACTGTTAGGGTCGAAGCCGATGCCGTTGTCCTGCACGGCCACGCAAATCCAGTTACCTCGGTTATGCAAGATAATTTTCACTTCGCTTGCCTGCGCATATTTCACGATGTTATTGAGCAACTCCTGCACAATGCGGTAGATTGAGAGCTTTAACTCCCGGTCGAGGCGCTCTTCGCCGAGCTAGCAGTCGAGTTGGAGACGAAGACCTGCAAGTCGCTGAAATAATTGGAAGCTCCTCCACGGCTTCCTTGAAGCCGAAGTCAAATAAGGTGGCGATACGGTGGCCCTTGAGAGGCCGCGGATTTCGTCAATGCTTTTTGAATGAGGTCTACACCTTTGTGAAGGAATTGGGTACGGTCGCCCGGACCGTCATCGGCCAACTGCGTGTAGAGCCCGGCGGTAGTGAGCATCTGGTTAACATTGTCGTGGAGCTCCTTGCCCATGGCGCTGCGTTCTTTTCACGGTCTGGATGATGGCACGGCCCAGCTGCTTCTGCGCTTGGATCTTTTCCGCAATGTCGTTGGACACCACAACAATGGACAGGCGGCCATTCTGCTCGTATGGTGGGAGGTCGCCCACATCGATCAGGCTGCCGTCTTTTTCTTGTGCCGCATCACCCTCGGAAGCGTGCATTCTTCTTTCAGCTCGTGCATTAGCTGCGAAAGCCTCATCCTATCCTCGAGTCGGATATCAGTAATCGTCATGGCGAGGAATTCATCGCGTGTATAACCGTAGTGCTCGATTGCCGCCTTGTTCACTTCCACGAAGCGAAGCGTGGCTTCATCGATTCTCCATTTAGGTGTGAGCGAATCTTCAAATAGCAGAAAGTAGCGCTCTTTGGCCGTGCGCTCCTGCTCTTCAAATTTCCGAGATTCGGTGATGTCGCGCACCGAGCCCACCATCCGTATTGCCTTGCCTCGCTGTTGCTGATGATCACCGCCTTGTCCGATACATAGGCAATAGAGATCCATCCGCTTTGCAGAAGCGGTATTTCGACATCCATAAATGGGTATTCGGATTATGCAGGGCTCGGTTCTGAGAACCGATCACCGGTCGCGGTCGTCCGGATGCAGGTTTTCCTCCTGTGCCTCAAATCGCCCATCCCGGTTCACCACAAAACCATACATGTGAGTGAAGAAATCATTGACAAAAGTCTGGCCTGTTTCCAGATTCCAGTCCCACACGATATAGCTGGTAGCTAGGGCCACAAATTCAATCGCTCATTGCTAATGCGCAGCTCCTCCTCGCGTTCTTGCAAAATAGGCTCATTCATTCTATTTGCTCACGATCTCAATTGCATCAAATGCGCACGCAGGAACCATAAAGCGCCAAGGTCAAGGTGCTCCGTTTTGGTCTTTCGGCAAAGAAACTCCAATAGGACACAAGATAGGATGAAGCTGCTGCATAATAAGACGCCGCTCGTCTACGCGCCCAAGTGCTGATGGTTATTTCGCGTCCATTTGTACGGGCCAAAGTAACCGGGGCGCCATCGGGATAACCCCTGCGAACAAAAAACCGGATATGGGGATATTTTTCATCAAGGTCCAAGTTCAATCAACAATGCTCATTGTGCGAGCTCGTCTATCCATCAACGAATAAACCGACCTACAATGTATCGTAGATGATAGACGCAACGTTAATAGCACCTTGGCTATGACGGCAGTGTATGAAGTAAATACGTTTTGATGTTACAATAAATAATTTGAAAATCAATAGGTTAGCATAACTAAGAGTGGGGATAATCCTCAAGCGTTTCGATAATTGTTTGCCGTTCTCCACATCAACCTGATAATGGTTAAGGTCTTTATAGAATCGATTATTCGCCGAATATTGTTCTCGGAACGTTTGGGGTCCACATTATAGTTAACGCGAGGGAAACAGGTTAAAAGCTGAATGTTGCTCTTGTCTGGCTGGTACTCAAAAGCATAGTCGGCAGCCCTTTTTGTCACTTAAGAAAAACCCAAGTTAAAGTACGAATTGTTTTTATACTTTGCATCGCCTAATCGATACCCATGTAATCAACGAATTACTTGTCCTGACCAGAGACCAAGACATATTACCCTCAAACCACGATATGTCTGAACTATTTGAAGGTGAAGCAAGATATTCTTCACCTGAAAACCTGAGCAAGGTTGCCCTTAAAGTAGCCAACCGGATAGGCGCTATGCTGGCATATTGGGATAAAGATCAAATATGCCGTTTTGCAAACGATGCTTATCGCAACTGGTTTGGAAAACCTAAGGAGGAACTGATCGGTCGCATGACTCTGGAGCAGTTGTTGGGTCCCACTTTATACAGTAAGAATCTTCCGCACATAAAAGCCGTTTTACAAGGGAATGAACAAGTTTTGAGCGCGAAAAATACCGAAGGACGGTTCGGGGACCTGCTATTCACTAGCAACCTACTATCCTGATGTGGTTAATGGTGAAGTAGAAGGCTTTTTTGTCCATGTGGCTGATATAAGTTACGTAAGGAATTGGAGACTAGGCTAATTCAAGGCTTTGCATGCTCAGAGAGGTTATTGATGTGCAGGAGTCGGAGCGACAAAATATCGCTACGCAACTGGTGGGATCGAGTCAACCAAACCCCGGTTTATTGCAAATTAATGTTACAATCAGTGGCAGGAGATAATTATACCAAAGAGATCATCGATAAGCTTTCCATTGAGATAGACCAGTCCATTTGTGAGATCGCTGCGTCAAGCGATAGTCTTGCACCTTCCGCCGTTGTCGACCTTGGTTTCCGGAAGGCTTGAAAGCTACATAGAAAGCAGTCATCTGGATCAGAAGGTTGTTGTTAAATGTGCATATGAAAGGATTGAGCGGTTAGCATGACGGAAAAGCTTTCCCTTTTCGAATTATTCAGGGATTTCTGATCATCTCGCGTAAATGCTGTCCAACAACAACTGTGAACGTGCAGGTAAACGGAAATGGCAACTCTGTACTACTTACTGTAGACATAACAGACGGTGACTTTCGTATGGACGATATGCCAAATATAGAAGCAGATATAAAGCGCCGAATCGAATACTTCGGTGGTTCTATCCGCGAGTTTCAGGAAGAACGTAAAAACGTTTGCCATTCGGCTAAACATTTAGTGGTGCACTTACTCAGGCCAAAGAATGCTGAAGATGGACCCATTATGTTCCTGACTTCTGCCCAGATCTTACCGCCATGACGTTCGACTGTTTTTGCAAGGATAATCCCAAGCCGCTTCCGTAACGGTCTTTGGGATGTAAACGAATAAAGGTTCGGAATGTCTCATCGGCAAATTGTGGGTCGAAGCCGATCCCATTGTCTTCGACCCGGATCATGTTGAAGTTGCTGCCGTGAAGTTGACGGGATGCACTCGATGAAGCCTTTGGCAGCTTAACTTAATGACCGTTTACTTTTCGCCATTCGGAAATTCAAGCGAATTTTTGAGCAGATTGTAAAATAGTTGATAAACAAGAGCTGGCGAGCCTTTTATATTATTCAGATTGCTTAGGATTAAGGATGCTTGTTTCTCCGAGAAGATGAGTTCTAGATCGTCTTTTATCTTTTCGACAAGATCTTTCAAATTGATCTGTTATTCAAAGCAATTTTGAGCATCCATCGAGGTGTAAAGTAAAACCCCGTCAATCATGGAATACATTCTTTATGCGGCATTATCTACTTTTAAAAAGTATTTAGCTGTTTCTTCCGTTAGGTAAGGATTTAATTTAGTTTCCAACAAGTTACTGAACGTAAAAATCTTCCGAATGGGCTCTTCAGGTCGGATGCTGCATGAGCAAAATGTTAAAGGTCATCATTGGATCGCTGCAGTTCTCTTGTTCGTTTCGTTATCGTGCTTTCAAGGCGGTCTATCAGCATCCGGTAATCGGCTGCATTTTTCATCACTCCTGCTTCCTTAGTTTTGGTTTCGCTTATATCTCGAGTAATGCATGCAACGGCCTCTACTAAGCCCTGTCCCGTCGAACACGGGTGAAAGAATATAATCAAAATGCCATGCGCCTAAACGCGAGTGAGGAAGGGCCAATGTGCTTCGCACCGGATGTTTTTTCCTGTTGGATTTCCTCTTCAATTTTAGCGGCATTCCAGTCGGACTGATTCACCTCATTTAGTCGCTTGCCAATTATTTCATTCCAACAAACTCCCGGGCCGAAAGCAATCCGGGGTTGGCGGATATAATGCGACATTCCCGGTCAAAATTGTCACAAAGTCGGGGTGTTACCGTCGCCGTTTCAGATAGCTGTCTCAATATTTCCGATTCCGCACAGGGATGCATTACGATTATTCTCTGCCTCCTTCTCGCGGTAATGTCTTGTATTACCCCTGCGAATCGAAAGGCTTGTCCATTGTCATCAAATGTAATTTTGCCTCTAGAACATGCCCATCTGAGTATTCCATTTTCAATTCCGATGACCCGATATTCGAGTTTATATAGCCGCCATTTTCTGGATTACTTGCTTCGATGATCGCGGACTCAATGTAGGGGCGGTCGTCTGGGTGAACAGCACTGAACGCTACCGAGTTGTTGATCGGTGTATCTCTTTTCGACGCCGAAATGTAATCGGGTTTCTCCG
>VJWM01000391.1:0-23185 GCA_010909165.1 Anthoceros angustus | reverse complement strand
CACGTAGGGGTGACGACCCCGAGGGGTGGGAGGAGTTCCCACCATTTTCGCTTTAGGAAGAGGCACTCAAGAGCTCACCTTAGGGAGGCAGCTTCCACCTTGCAGGCGACTACCGCGGGGCAGCCCCTCACTACTTGGGGAGAAGGTATGTGAAACCGACCGATATTCTACAAGATGTTCACCACCGCTGTAGGAGGGTGCACCCTCACTGCCCAAGTAATCGACCTGCTTGCCCCAAAGTACCAGCGGGTAGGGGAAGGAAGCACCTTGCTGAGTGCACATCGTGAGAGCACTGTACCAGTCAGGTGGATTTGAAGGGGCTAGGGGAATGCCAGCGTAACCTCCTTGTGGCACATGTCGAGGAAGTCCTGCAAATAAGGCCCAAGAGATGACAGAGAGCAAGAGCGGTGGGACCAAATGGCAATTGGAGGCCATGGAGTCCGGCTGAGAAGGCAGCTGGAGAAGGTCACAGGCCCTCTAAGGTGCTTATGTTAATTAAGCATTGATTAGTGTTAATTAAACATGGTTAGCAATAGCTAAGTGGATAAGCTCAAGTAATATGCTTGGCATATTCCTTGCATATTATAGTGTATTCTTAGGATACAATAGCTAAGTGGATAAGCTCAATATTCTTTGGCATATTCCATGCGTATTATAGGATATTCTTAGGATATTTGATAATAGGATATCTTAGAATATGCCGATCTAGTATATATAGACTTCCATTGAGACAAGCTCGGATCATAGCTTGTCCTCTAGCAGATACCAAGGGTGTTGGGAGGCCAAAGCTATGATTTCAGGAAGCGATGTGAGGAATTTAGTGTTGTCTCGTGGGAGAGTGTGTTTGTGCCACGACCTGAAATACTCCCCTCTTGTTGTTATTGGTTGCACCTATATATCTAGATGCGATTAGATTTGTTTGGTTGTTGATCGATAAGTGCTAATATGAAGTGCGTTTACCTCTATGCTGACGCCGACGCTTCCTCATCGATTTGTCAGCCAATCTTCCACATGGCGTGCATCGGGAATGAGTGCTGGGCCGAGCAGCACAGAGCACTGGCACCGCCCACGCTGCTCCACTCTGCTTGGACCAATTGTCCACACCAAGTCCCGGTGGGAGGAGGAACTCTTGTCCCAGCAGAACATCGTATATGGTCGTAGTTGTGACCAAGCCATGGATAGAAAGGGTCATCGCCTCAGTAGTTCCCGGCTTGAGCGTGATGCCATTGGTTGCACGGTCTCACCACACATGGGCTCCACAGATCCGGACGCTGTCCGGATATTCCAGGGGGAACGCTTAAGAGAAGCGCCACTGAGGTTCAGCCAGGCTGCAAGAGTCTTCCCAATGATCACCGGCTGTGCACCGGTGTCCAGAAGCACGAGCTTGGGAGCATAGCCATTGATGGTGACATGTCCTCCTCGGTTGTCTATCAAGGCATTGCTGACTTTCACAATCATCCGGTTGGTGAGCTGGATTCTTGGCTGAGAATGCCATAGAGGTCACTGGGAAGTAACCGGGAAGATTCCGGTGAAAACCACTAATACCGAGGCTGCCTCATGGTTGTTTTAAACTGACCACTCTCCATCCACCATCTGACATTTCAAAGGGCCCATGAGCCATAGCCGATCACCTCGGTGCCAAAGCTGTTGTAGCTGCAGGACTATGTCCGAGTGAGAACAAGGGCATCTCACGAGCTTCGACTAGGCGATCGGTACTGTTGAGGCAACAACAACCCGACCCCAGCGCCTCCTCTGGCAGGTCCGCTAGCTTGTTGTCCTCCTGGATCAATGTCCAGGTGGTCTTGCTGGCAGGATAAACTCCCGGTAGTGTGGTGAAGGCGAGCATGAGCGCCTTGCTCCCCTCTGCCGGGTGACTGGTCCTAGTGCGCCTGTTGCAACATCTAGGATGGCATCAAGGACACAGCCACCATAGCAGTGTGTCGAACTGGAAAATCGGTGTCCGTGTACGGGACACGGACCGGAGAGTCCCTGCCTGTGTGCTCTGTTGGGACGGCCCTTCGATGGCTAGGCAATCAGCCATGCAGGCCTGATGTGGAGGCCCGTAATCCTCCTCCTCATCCTCATGACCGAGGACCAATAGCAGCCCTACCCGGCTTGAGAGGTGTGGTAGCCCGGGGCAGCGCCGTTGTTGATGACACTCACTGTCAATGTGCTCAAGCGGCGATGATGCCTGCAAGGGCCTTTAATCTTGCTACCTTCGACATTATTGTCGATCTTAGCCGCCTTGTCCCTTTTCTTTGCTCTTAGAGGCACCTACGGATCCAGATGAGTTGGCCGGCAGATGGCTAAGCCTCCCATGCATCGCGCCGCTCGGGTGCTTTTGAAGCTTCTTGTCACCCTGTCTTGTGGCGATTGGGAAGATAAGTCCCTCTGTGGGACACTTGGATGCTGGAGCCATATGCTCCGGACTTCCACACCGATTGCACATCACCTCCAAAGAGGCTGCTGCTCCAGCCTTGGCAGGCTTGGCTGATCCAGACTTGGATGTTCCCGAGCTCCCAGCTGCAACGGATGTCCCCTTCCCATGTGCAGCGAACATGCTATTAGAAATAGCCTAAAAGCGTTATGTTACAACTATGAACCGCTAAAGTAGTTTTGCATTTTCAGTTCCGACGGTTAAATAACCGTTCACCTTTTTTGTATAAGATAGTTTCTTTCCATTAATCAATCAACCTTTTTCCTCACATACGCTTTGCTTCTCGTGTTCTTCGCTTGTGCTCTTGGTCACTTTGGCTCTCTCATGTTGATCCTGCCATAGCTATTCTCTTAGCTTTTATGGTATCAGAGCCTATTTCGAGATTTGGGCGACTAGCATGGGTGCCAACGCATCCGACACACCCTGATCTTGCCATCTTTAGATCAAGATGCCAAGACGCAGATTTCCTGCGACCGACACGAGACCTTGCCCGACCCGTCCATGCATAGCTTGTTTGGAGCAAATCCCTTGTTTTGTTTGCAGATCTGTGGACAAGCGGGTGACTTCGTCAACTGGCCGGAGTTGCCCCGTAAAGGCTACGCCGCTAACCCGCGAACGCCTTCATCTGGTATACCACCGTGCGACAAGGAGCTTTTCTCATACGAAGAAAGCCCCAACTCCGGGCGTGTGCGAGGACTATCTGACATCTCTCCACAAAGAGCTTTGACGTGCGATGCGTCGTGTGTCGAGGAAGCATTTATCGAGAAGTTGTTGGACAAAGACAAGGCCCTCCACTTGTTTTGTGAAGCGATCTGAAGGACCTCATGCCCGCCAATCCTTCGTACTTGTCATCAAGCGCCTTGCACCATGTTGTAGCTCTCTCTCTTACATTTATGAGATAGTTCGATTCGATGAATTGGTCGTGGACATTTCATCCCTTTTTCGAACCTACCTCTCATCTGCGTGGGACTTCCCACGCACCTTTTAAATTAGAGAGGCAACTACTTCAAAGCGTCACGATAGAGTTCTAAATCACGAAATCATGTAGTTTCACCAAGTGTTCCTGTAGTCCCCTCTTTGAAAATTGAGTTCGGGGGACAAGGATAGGTTTAATAGTGATTACAACATCCGGGCCATGAGATCCAAATCTTTGAGGAGAATGAGCTGTTGACCATTGTAGATGGCACAGAACCCAAGGTGACAACACATTAGAACGGCCAAGAAATCCTAGCACAGGAGGCGTAAGGATAGGCGTGCTCGTTCTATACTCATTCTTTCCTTAGATAGAAATGTGATGCCACACACCATAGATGCCAAAACCTCGGCGGATGTGTGGAAAGTTTTCCGATCTATATATCGGGACAAGAGTTCTCACGGTGCATGCATGAGACTTCTTCAATTTGAGGATGCGGGACAATGAGCCTGTTGAGGCTTATATCAACAAGTTTAGGACTCTTCGTGCTAATCTTGCCTATTGTGGTACAGTGCTGATAGAAGTTCAAGCAGCTATAAGTATCTTGGCTTCACTTCCAGAAAGTTATCAGCACTTTGTTGGCAGTTAGAATGCTGCTGTTCAAGCAGCTACTACTGGCCAGCCACCGAAGGTAACACTCGAGGAGGTAATTGGCGCCCTTATATATGAGGAGCGCACAAGGAGTTTTCACAAGCCTAAGGGCTCCACTTCCAACAACACAAGAGTATTGTTTACATCAAGAGGCCGAGGCGGCTTCCGAGGTCGAGGTAGAGGACGTGGTTCCTACTCGAACCCACAACGAGATGTAATCAACAAGAAGACTTTTGTGCAATCGGTAAGATTCGCCATTATGAACGAGGCGCCGTAGAAGAAAGGAGGAGAGCCAGGCGCGATCATCCTCCGAGCAACGTCACCATCGGCTAAGGCTAAGCAGCCCACTATCCAGCGGTTTGTTTGTCGTCCACACAAGTACAATCGACACATGGTTTCTCGATTCAGAGCCACAAGTCATATTTGCTTTCACAGTGCTTTTTCTTCTTTCACTCCCTGCGATGCCCAGCGTTTGTCTTATTAGGGGCGATAGTGGACTTTCTATCAAAGGTTCGTGTTACTTATCATTTCCTTGCGACTCTTCAAACCTTACACTCACAAAGGTTCTCTATGTCCCTTCCATGACTAAGAACTTGATGTCTCACGAAGTTGTCACAGAACATTACCGAGTGTGTTTTGATCGGCAAGGGTGCTACGTTACAAACTCAAGTTAGGGCATCATCTTTCTCAGCTCACCTTCTCACGATCTGTACCTCCGAGCGTCAAGGCATGTTAGGTTCTACTCAATCGGTTCATTCCATGAGGTACCTTCCACACAATTGTGGCTGTCTTGGACATGTCAATTTCCAACGCCTCGGTTCCCTTGTCAAAGGTGAGAGTTATCGTGAGCCCTTGAATTCCCTTTTGATAAGGCATATACGAGTCCTGTCAATTGAGTAAGGCACATTCACGCCTTTTAAGGATATGGCCCTTAGCCGTCTTGATGGCTTGCTTATCTTGTGCATAGCGACATATGGCCCCATGTCCACTAGCTCCTTTGGGGGCGTATTTCTTGACCTTCATCGACGAGTGGAGCAGATATTGTGTAGTTTTCTTTCTACGACACAAGAGTGAAGCTTTTGACTGCTTCAAGTCTTATGTTCGCTATGCTCAACGCCAGACTTCCTGTAAGGTGCGAATCTTGCGAACAAACAATGGCGGTGAGTACACCAGTCACGCATTCGCATCCTTCTGTACCCAAGAAGGAATCCTTCATCAGTTGACAGTTCCTTACACTCCAGAGCAGAATGCTTTCTCGGAACGCAAAAACAGAACTCTACAGGAAGCCACTTTGGCTTCTCTCTCTTTGGACTCACCGTGGGTATTGGGCGGCTTTGATGGTCAACTATGTACGAATCGGCTGCCGACAAAGGAGCTTGGCACCATGACCCCTTTTGAAAGATGGACGGGCAAGAAGCCCCGAGTTCGACACCTAATTTTCGGTGCTCCTTATGCTCTCCCTCCATTGCGTTCAAGCTTGATCCCAAGGCATCTCGGCATGTTTTTGTCATCGGAGGAGGTGAAGGGCTACAAGTTGTTTAACCCTCACCCGTCGACTCACTTTATCAAGGAGCGTGGTTTTCCACGGTCGCTCTTCTTCGCCGTCTTCTGCTTTGCTTCCGGATGCGACTCCTGTTTCTTCTTCCATCCATGGCATAGAAGATACAGTTCTTGTTGATACTGATGAGGTCAGTTTCTTTGACGACGAGGATGCTTCTCCTTCTCAGGAAATAAGGGAACCAATTTCAGCTTCCGATTATAATGATGGTGAAGATGAAAAGGCTTCAGACATGATGGACATTTCAACATCTCCACCACCACCAGCAGCCCTTGTGATGATAGTGAACTCTCAGGTATTCCCCATGCAGACTCTTCGTTAGTTGAGCCTGTTGTCACACCCATCGTAGAGCCCGAATACGGCGACTCAGTCCCTCCTCCTCGTCGTTCCACTCGCATCCGTCGACCTATGCCTGAGTGGAAAGAGCCCCTGCATATAGTCATACAATTCTCTTACGCAGCATTCTCGGTGTTTGACTTCCTTGGTGAGCCTTTAACTCTGAAGCCTTAGCGAGGCCACGAGGCCTCTTTTGGCAAGCCATAGATTCGAGTATAAGTCCCTCATCCAAAATAAGACATGGAAGCTTGTCGATCTCCCTCTGGTGAAAACCGTTCAATGTAAGTGGGTTTTCAAGAAAAGTTGAACACGATGGGTCAGTTGGAAGATACAAGGCCCGTCTAGTGGCCAAGGGCTATAGCCAAATCCCAGGGCTTGACTACAATGAAACATTTGCTCCTGTTGTCAAGTCCACCTCTGTCCGTATCCTTTTAGCCCTGGCAGTTCATCACAATCTCCTCGTGCATCAACTGGATGTCAAAACAGCTTTTTTGAATGGCTTGCTGGAGGAAGACATCTATATGGTTCAGCTTGAAGGTTTTATCATTGACACCGACAAGGTTTGCAAGCTCCTCAAAACTCTTTATGGACTCAAGCAGGCTTCACGAGCCTGGTATGAGGTGTTTCACAAGCTTTTGATGGAGCTCCACCGCCTCAATGCGACAGTGTATATATTTTATGGGATGGAGCCGACTTTCGATCCTTACAGTTTATATGACAATTTCCTTTTTAGCAATTACTACTCTTATGGCTCGCATCAAAGCCGATCACCTTTCTAAGTTTGACATGATGACCTTGGGAACTTACCTTCTCCCTTGGTGTCGATTTCATCTCAATCCTACTCTGGAACTATTGACATACATCGGGATCACTTTGTTCATCCTCCTCCAGCGTTTAATATGCTTGATGCAAACCAA
This sequence comes from Anthoceros angustus, assembly GCA_010909165.1. Classification (NCBI taxonomy): domain Eukaryota; kingdom Viridiplantae; phylum Streptophyta; class Anthocerotopsida; order Anthocerotales; family Anthocerotaceae; genus Anthoceros; species Anthoceros angustus. The sequence continues at coordinate 16,373 of VJWM01000391.1, read as the reverse complement.
AGTGTCAACTCCCATGGCACTTGGTGAGAAGCTTTCTGTTGAGCAATGTCCCACTACCGATGAGGAGAAGAAGCTCATGGCCAACATTCCTTATCAACAAGCTGTTGGCTCCTTAATTTACCTTTCTGGATGGACACGGTTGGACATTACTCGTGCAGTGGGAGCTGTGAGTCAGTTTTTAGAGAACCCTGGTCCCCCTCACTGGACTGCAGTTAAACGTATCTTTCGATACTTGAAAGGCACTCCCCGACTTGGCTTGCGTTTTTCGAAGTCCACAACCGGTTTAGCTCTTTCAGCTTATTGCGATGCGGATTGGGATCGACACTCGGCCTTGATGTTGCTGCCTATTGCACTTTCATGGGCACTTGATTGTTTCTGGTCCGGCAGAAGTTATCCACCATATGTCTTTCCTCGTGGCCGGTATGCACCATGACTCAAGCTTCCAAAATAATATGGATCAGATTTTCTCAAAGGACTTCAACAACTTCGATCCCACTCCATTATTATGTGACAACCAATCAGCCATCGCACTCTCTGTGTTCCATGCAAGGTCCAAGCATATCGAAATTAGCCATCACTTTATTCATCAAGCAGCAGAATCAGGAGAGGTAACAGTGTCGTATGTTCCTACTGCGGACAATGTTTCAGACCTTCTCACTAAGGCCTTGTCAAAACCATTACATGAAAAACACACTGCTTCTGCTGGCATTTGCGAGATCCCTGCTGTTGCTACTAAGAGCACTGCTCATTAGCCTGGTTTGCTTTTCTAATCCCCCAGTGGGAGTTTGTTGTGTTTTTTGAGTGTCTTCACCAGGTCTTCTCTGGCCTTATCGGCCTTGGCAAACTCCTCCGTCAAAGCTACAAACCCACGGGGATGATTAGTCACTTCCCTTGTAAACAACAGACTCTCAACATAACTTACAAGTCAGCTGCTTACTGCCGTATGTGACCCACACACCAGTTCCTGTCATATGTAGCTCAAGTTTCTTCGCTTCCTCTCTTCTGTTTCTTCACCCGCAGAGACTTAGCTTGTGCCCCACTCTTTCTCCATGTAGACCTCGTCGCCGAGAATCCACTTTGGGAGAGGGATTTCCATATAAGCTGCATCTCTTGGAGTAGGCCTCGAGGCCACCCCTACTATGCCTCCTTTTCCTTGTGTTCAGTCTCTTGAGGCCATCTTGTGAAAATCGGTGAAGGCACGTGCTCTTGAGGGGCCTTGCCTTGTCGTTTTGGAGTCTTCTCGCCGTTTTCGCCTTGAACTATCGAACAGGACCGCAACTTGAGACTCGAAGGAGACTATGTTAGAGTCGAGACAATGCATTGCATGAAGGCGTGGTCTCGTCAGACTCAGCGCCCAGCTTAGTTTTTAGGGGTAGTGCGGTGAATTTTAGAGAGAGAATCGGCCTTTTGGCCATTATTTTACCCAGTATAGTAAAATTCATTACACTATAGTAGAAAACACATGCCAAGTGGGGTGGATATAATCTACCACCATGGTAGAAAACAGAGCACTAGAGTAGAAAACATGACGACCAAGTGAATACCAGGTGCGTCTAGTAGAAGCTCATTCTAGAAATCCCACCAAAATCGCTAATCTGACAAAACATTTTCTGTTAAATAATATTCATGCGGATCCGGGATATACAAAAACCAACAAAGAACCTTTTCTTTGCGAGTTTCTGTATATCCGATGCATAATACTTCAACTAATGAAGAGTAAATACGATTATAGAGTGAACTCTGCAACAACAAAACCTACAAACAAAACCAAAATTAGCACCCAAACCGTAATTACGGCTACTAGTAAACACTAAAAACATTGATACTCACCTTATTTTGGGAAATTACTGCAATTATACTGATTGAAAATGTAATTTTCCGACCACTTGGCTTGATTGGTACTTGTACATTATCATAATTGAACCAATTGGAAATAAATTGACCATCTTCCCAAGGTCACAACCTAAAACAACACAACCATTAATTTTCAATCTACGATTAATAAAAGCATAAAGCTTACCGATCGGCGGATTTTCGCGAGATAGCGATTGAAATATCTCGAGGCACATCCTCGCTCCTGTTGTCTTTCCCACTGTAATCTCCGAACCTCTTGCCTCTTCTGCTGCATTTCTCTTGATGCTTAATATGCTCTTGTCTCCTCTCCATTTCTCTCACGAATCTCAAGGGCTTTCTCTCTTTGCTTAGAGACTCGTAATTCAACCCGCCTCTCTCTCTATAAGTGCCTCCAAATCCTTTTGCTGAAACTCCATTTTCTGTTTCAATTTGTCATTCTCCAATTCCGTTCTCGGAGATCCAAGCTGCTCAAAGCCACCATTTCCATTTGCGATCCTGCAATATATCGAGGTGCTACCACGGCCACACATCTGGTTAACCGGATGATGATCACACTCACTCTGCACAATGCCCTCCAACGGAGGGCCATCATCCACTTCCCTCTGTATCAATGTTGAAATGAGGGGATGGCCCTTACACTAGTCGAAGGATTCACAATCGCCAAGAAGAACACAATCGAAACTCCAAAATGAATGAAAACAACAAACAAGCGACAAAGAATCAACCTTGTCAACATATGGAATTTCACTAGAACACCTCGTTGGTCGCTAGTATCCATCGATGCCTTGGCAATGCTTTGAAGGTGCACCCGGTAAAAACAAAACCACTATGATTAAAAAAAACATGGCGGACTACAACAAAGCAACTTCACAATACCAACGAACTTCAAGACAGTGGACCACATGGTGCGAAAACTCGATTCGGTCCAACATTGTTCGAGTGCGCTTTCATGATGAATAACGGGAGTGGCCACGAGGAAAGACACACAAATCAACAAGTCGGGACACGATTTTGACACAAGTCCCTACATACTTGATACAAATCTCAAACACTTACATTACTAACGTGTTGCACTTGCAAGGCGATCTTGGTGACTAGAAAATACTATTTCGAGTTACATTCAACAGTTGTGGAAGAACACCCTTAAATCATCCATCCGATTGAGTTCTTCATTTAAAAGCTCCGATAAGATCGCTCGTTCACGACAAGAACTCTTGCGGCTACTGTTTTGCTTGACGAGCATCATATCGCAAAACATAAGGAGAAAGGAACATACAAAGACTCAAATGTCACAAGCTTCACAACATATTACCTTGAAAATCCAGCATCCGTTTATGGCGGTCACTTCTCCCGGCCGAGGGCACGAGCCGTCAAGCGTGTAATCATCGTTACACGGCTCTTATTTGTAGTAGCCAACAAGCCCATTTACTTGACCATGGTCTTCATAAACCTTGACAACATTCCTTTTGAAACACGAAGTTTTGCATACCAAGCCGAACAAAAAACAAGCAGTTAGTAAATACAAACCACAAAACTCAAGCCCAATAAACCAAAAACTTACATTGATCTTGGGTTATCAATGGTTGAATTGAAGAGAAACCCACGAATTGACAAATTCTTGTCATGTCGAGACCACTTGGGAGAGTGATCAATATGACTTTAAAGTTTCGATGGCGTCCTTTTCGTAGATCTTGACCTTTTTGGAAATGCTCACTCTGGTAGTTCTTCATATCCACTTTGTAATTTTTGAATGCCGTTCTTCACCGAAGAAAGCTCAATCTGATACATCAAAACATCAAACAAAGAAACAAAAGACTACACCTCGAACAAAAGGTCCTTTTGAATCGATGCAAATGAGAAGTCCCTAATGAGCGGGTTATGTAACTCTTCACCACCTCGAACTCCAAACTGGTCATGCAAAATATGCACACCGCAAACAATATAAGCATAAGGGCTCGGTTTAGACCATAAATGAACAATCAAAGTGCACCCCAAAACCAACAATATTACCTTTTGAGCCCAAAATGAGCATTGATGATCTCTGTGTGAAAGAATCATCATCATCGTAATCAACTTCACCTCTTTTCGACATGACACAATCCCAAGGTCCTTGCTGATTTTCATGGGCAACCGTAGGGCCCCATGGAAAATTCCATGAAACATGTTGATCAAGAACATCGAGAACCGGCTTTGGTTCGAGATGCACTTCCTTGTTAAAATCGGTTAAACCCACGAAAGAAAGACATCACGCACAAGTGAAGATCGGCAATCGGTCATGTGAAAGGAAAGTCGAACTATCAAAATCAACAAGTAAGAAAACATCACTACTTACGTTTACGAGAAAATCCTGTCCTTGATTCGAACTTGATGGAAAAAGGTATCGAATAAGATTTAGATCCTTGTGAGGAATATCCTCAGTATCCCATCCCACCCCACTCACTTTCATAAAGGCCACAGGGACTTGACACGGTTATTCCGTTTGACCTATCCTCCCACCACTCAAAGCATCATTCCAGCTCCCTCCGACTACGGGTCAAATCCGCTCTCGAAAATTTCTTCATCATCAATTTCCTCCATACCCATGGCAAAGTCATCTTGGGACACTTTAGCCTCTCAAACATATCGAGCACTTCTTGATCGGGGATGACTCGGTCGGGAACCACAAGGCATGGAAAGCGCCCACAGAAGCATCTGTTCAACAGCACACAAATCTCTAGACTCCGAGGCTTTGGCGGCACTCACAACCATGGGATCGTCGGTTATCAAGAAATCATTCTCCCCACAATGGACCCCTCTCGACAATGGGACATAGTTAGTAATCTCAAGAGGACCTTCAACCAATGCCACAGGTCAGTGTCACCCTTCTCTCTTCACAAAACTCTCGGACGTCGAGCATCCTTCTTGGATGAGAAGTGCCTTGGCGGTTAGGAATGCCTTTTTGGAACTAAATATGTTCCTTCACTGCACCAACACACCATCAACTTTACCATCATCCTGCGGTGGATGAGTTGCGATGTGGAGCGGTGACTTGACCATCTAGTGTGCAGCTTAGCCATGACTTGACCGGGGACCCTTGCTTCTTTCCCGGTCCTGAAGGCCTAGTGGGTTTCCTTTTAGGTGCCATCTGCAAGCCACAACAGCATTAGAGTGGACAAGGAACACAGACAGCCTAAAGAACAAACAAAAACCACAACAAAAAACACACTTACACTACAAGGAGGGGCTACCTTTTACAAATGGGTCTAAGTTTAGTTAGAGGAAACTACAACACTCTTACTGACTCAAAGCCACATTGTAAGTTTTTGAACATTTACAACAAGGGTTCCTAACTAATATGATGTGGCATGGATTTTACACAGGGTTTGTTGACATGGCATGTTGACAATTTTACAACGGGATTTGTTGACATGGCATGTTGACACAAATTTTACAACGGGGTTTGTTGACATGGCTTGCGTTGTACATAGCGTTGTTAATTGTGCATAAACTCTTTTGATTTAGAAAACTATGGGGGTTATTTGTTAATAAAACTACATTTTGTTGAATTTATAATGACGTGGCATAAAGGATGTTGTAAAGGTACTTGTAAAAGACGTTGTAAACCATGTTTGTTGTAGATGTGGTTGTAAATTGTGCAAGACTTGATTTTTGGAATAATACCATTTATTGGAATATCTATGAATAGATTTATTATTTGCTGATGTGCAAGTTCGTTGCAAATGATGTTGTAAATATGTTTCTGGATTTATGTTAGTTATGGGATTATCTTTTTTTTGTATTTATCGACGTGTCACATGCATTGTAGCTATGGTTGTAAAATGCATGAAAACCATTTTATATAAATATCTATAAATAAATTTATTATTTGCTGACATGGCAAGCTCATTGCAAATATCATTGTAAAATGGTTTCTCCAATTTATGTTATATTATTGGATTATTCATTTTATTGTATATTTACCGACGCGTACATGCGTCAGAATTATGGTTAAAATGCACAAGCCAGCCAATATCCATGAATAAATATATTATTTGCTTGATGTGGCATGTTTGTCATAAATGCCGTTGTAAAATTTTGGAAGAGACCTTTTCCTTATTTATGTAATTTATGAGGTTATATATTAGTAAGATTATGTGGCATGCCTTTTCCTTATTTATGTAATTTATGAGATTATATATTAGTAAGATTGTTGATGTGGCATGCTTGTCGCAAATGCCGTTGTAAATATGTGGAAGAGACCTTTCGATTTATGTCATTTATGAGGCTATATATTAGTGAAATTGTCGATGTCGCATGTTCATTGCAAATACATTGTAAAATGTTATACAAATTTATCGATTTATAAATAGTGCCAGCATTGTAAAATGTCGGTGTAAGAATTTTCCTAGCCAAGTCAAAACGAGGCATGCATCTTGGCATACAGTCCACCGAAGCGCCCACAAGTCGTTATCCAAATGTCCTCTTTGCACAAGTGAGTGCCCACCGCCCTTAAGGCACCAATGCTTGCACATGCCTTCAAAAGGCAAGCAAAAGTAACCTCATCACCCACAAGGTGCCCTCCTGCATTCGTCCATACAAAATAGCGCCTCTTGACCAAGCCCTTTCTCCATACCCAAAGAATCGGCATTCCAAGTCACCACATCCTTTGGGCTCAAGCATTCAAAAACTTGATGCGCATCTTCTACTTCGCCACACTTTGCCTACATGTCCACCGTGCAAGTGCCCACAAGTGTGTTATCTGCCCTCTCTCCACAATGAGTGCGCCTTCCTGTAAGGCACTTGCGTTGCACAGCCTTGGCAAGCAAAGGTAACATGGTTGCCCACAATCCCTCCTTCTCCATTTGTCCATACAAGCGCCTCTTGGCCAAGCCCATGATTTGCATACCCAACTATCGTGGCCCATGTCACGACATCCTTCGCCTAACCTATCGAAAACCGTGTGTGTCTCTTCCACCACCACGGTTTGCGTACATGTCCAGCTTGGCGAAAAGTTCGGTGGAATGTCACTGCAACATATCGTGCCGCACTTTTCTCGCTAGATTCCGTGTCCACAAAGAAATGCACAAGCTTGAAGGGTGCTACAAAGATGTGGGCATCCGCCTTCACACCAGCGACACATCGATAGTAAAGTTGTATCGCCTCATTAGGCTCCCCATGTGTAGCATGTGCGAGATTATTGAAAACCACATGAAGGATTTGGTTTGCCCACCCTCCGTAGCCTACCTCATACATACATCCGCAAGATATGGTTCCCCAAGTATGTGATTGACTGCACCCAAGTTTGATTGAGATCATGAACGCGTCATCCCACAACCATGTCCTTCTTATCCGCACAAAGTTTTAGCACATATAAGACGAGGAATAGAATAGTCTATCTACGCTAGATTTCTGAGCTCCAACGGCCTCGAAGCTTTCTCTACTCACGCCGATGGTGTCACGACTCCCATATCCAATCCGACACCTCCTGTGCTCGGCTGAGAGCTCGACTTGGAAGGAGAAGCACAATGACCCACTGCATATTCAAAGAAACAAGCTTCTCATCCAACAAGTCGGCTTGAACATGTTGTTTAACCCGAGGACCTCACCGGACTCCTTGCACCGAATGTTAGGCGAGCAAGAGCTCCTCTTACCGCCGCCTAGTTTCCCACGCACAAGAGGGGAGTCCTAGGAAGTGGTGATGGGAGGACGGTTACTTGGTGTGGTCACCAGCTCAAGTCCGCTTCGAGTCCTAGTCCTATCTATTCAAATAGGTAGGATTCAAGTCCTTGGTCTTTGGGGTTTGAAGGAAGACTCAAGTCCTTGGTCTTGGGTTTGAATGATGTTCCTTGGTCCTTGGGAAAGTAGCAAGTAGATAGCCTATTTCGAGTCCTTGGTCTTGGGTCAAGGATGTTCCTTGGTCCTTGGGAAAATGGTATGTAGATAGAAACTTAGTCCTTGGTCTTCGGGGTTTCGGAAGGATGTTCCTTGGTCCTTGGGAAAAGTAGCATGTAGATAGAAACCTATTTCGAGGGCCGAGGAAGGCAAGTTCCTTGAACCATGGGAATTCTGTTTTTCTAGATATTGCATGTAGGGCTATATATGCATGTTAGGTAGACTGCAGGGGGTAAAATTGGCCGAGTCATCAATGGCCTGGTCAGGACATGTATACAATCTCGCTACTCCATGGCTGGAGTAGTGAGTTCAACCCTAGGCCGTGGGTATACCGGTTGAAAATTTTATAGCAACTGCGAATCTAGGAATCTAGTGTACTTCCTTTTGGATTGCCGCAATTCAATGGAGATACACTAGGACAAGCCTGATCGTATACATATAAAGATTTGTAATACAATGATATGCGAGTTCTTGCATATTAGCACAAAGTCTAATAATCCAGAGGCCAGATGGCTATCTTGAGCTAATGATTTAATAGGTATAGAGTTTATAGGCCTTCACTTGATAATCTACATAGTATGCGAGAAAACCACGAGGGATTTCAAGCATGGTTAGTCGTAACATCCGAAATGTAGAGGCATGTTGAAATGTTGAAATGTCACTGATCTGGAAGAGGTTGAAGGACCATGCGGAAAATGTCATTAGTGTAATGGCGATTGAGGTGATTCCAAAACATAGGAGTATTTAGATCCTTAGCTAAGGTTGAAGGATCCGGTGACTCGAGTGAAGAGGAGCTCACACTTTGACTCCTCATCTCACTTCCAATCTTGATCTCACTTCCGAGCTCAAACACGATCCCAAACAGCAAGGTTCAAGAATCGGAGTATGTGCCTACACAAGAAAACCCTAAGATATATAACGAAAGCTCTTTCAAAAAGAGCACGAAGTTTGAGGTCCGGGGTTAGGAGAGTGGAACTTTCCTATCTAACCCCAACTAGCCTATGCTGCTACCTAATCCCGCCTCGATCCGCTGGGCCCTGGAGGACTCTTCCTTTGATTCTGAGGGACTGAGGCCTCAGAATCGTCTCACCGCACATGTCATCTTGAGGAACAGATCCTCCTCAATCCTCAAGAGATCCTGCACAAGACAGCAATTAGATAGCTTTAGAGTGGGAGTAGGAGCGAGATGAAGCAAAACCGTGTCACTGGGGCCTCATGACCGGCAAAGGCGCCACGCACTGATCCGCCGACCGCAGCCGATGCTCCGATGCCAGGAGGCCCGGTCGCACGGCCTGCTCACAATTTTCACATCCTTATGTGGTTACCTCGAGGGAAATGGCGTGAGGGCCTCACCTCCTCGTGACATAGCCTTGCCCACAGGCGTGAGGCCCCAGCCCCTTTGCGCAGTGATGAGGGGGCAAGGGAGAAATGAAGCTAAGCCGCAATGGAGGACCTCCCATGTCCTCCGATTATGGCCTCGCCTAGTCTCGAGATACGCCGAGGCTCCGCTTTGGCCTGAGCTTCCCCATCCAGCGTGTCACTCCCTTGATCACGAGGAGGAAGCCCAGCCCTTGCTTCCGCATCCTAGGGAGTCTCTTTCTGGCGGTTCGCCTCCAGAGGAGGCGACATCTCGACGCTTCCACAACCCTTTCCACCGTCAGCGTGAAGATGAAGAAGAGGAATATAACGCCGGTGAGGATCTCAGCACGCCTAATATATACGCGAGGAGCGGGGCATGCACAACAATGCATCTGAACCACCCGACTCCATCCTACAAGGACCAGATGATCCGGTTGTTGGAGCATCACTTTCAAAATGATCAACAAGTGGGAGTGAGTATACCAAACACACCTCTGTCCGACTACCTCCTCCCAGCCTTCTCTCCGACGGCCACCTCCTCCCAACAAGATAAAGATTGACCACAGTGGACCGTGTTTTACAACACATGCTGTAAAGCCCAATTAGAAATGTTTGAGACGGCCAGATGCCTCTCTCATGTTTTACAACATCGATAAACTAATCTAATTTACAACATCCATTGCATCATGCATATTGTAAAACGTTAAGAGAGGCCAAGATAGGCCTCCCACAATTACAACATAGTCTAATTACAACACACCCTGTTGTGACTTGTATGTTGTAAATGTATGACAAGGCCGTCAGCCTCACGCTTTACACCAAATACAATGTAGTCTCATGTACAAATGTCCACGATCTCACAACGCCCGCTCATCAATCTGATCATGTCACTGCACCACCACGTAGCATGGATGACTCACATCGTCTTCTTGCGGGCATCACCACCCGCCAATCGCGTCATCCATTATTCAAGACATTTGTACCACCGTGACAAAAGGTGTGCGGATGGATATGGCATGGCCCCATAATATATAACCACCGTGGGGTCACATATTCCGAGGTATCCGGGATGTGATCACCATAATGGGAGTTTGGGAGAGAACAACATCGCCGGATCATCACACCACAAGCCAAGTCCGTGGTGGCCGCACCAAGGAGGGAGCATTGACTCTGGCGCTGTAGCCTCCAAAATTATGTGAAGGAAAGGATTCCAGCAGTATGGCAATGGCATTTTAGGTCTTTTAGTGCCACCATGGGCAAATTAACCGAGTGAGCATGCGTCTGGTTTGGGGTGGTATCAATTCCTTGCGCAACTTGCGATTGGCAAGACATTGGAGTGGTGTTCCAAAGGCAACCATGGATGCCTTGACTTGGATCCCCGCTGCCTGGTTGCCTTTTATCTCTCGAGCTATGGGTTGTCGAGAAGGATACACGGGTCCCAAGGCTGAATTGGCTGCACAGCTGACATAATTCGTACAAAGATACCTTGTTGGACTGGCTCACCTTCGCTAAGAGCGTACGAGTGCCACTTCACCGCAGATTTCACCGTCACGACGCACCCACCCAACATTGAGCACATTCGAGGCAACCGAGAACTTCCTAAGGTAATGGATCGAATCCTAACGGTGTACTACCAATGGGATGCTCGATTCCGAGCATCTTGGATGCTTGTGACACACATGTGTTTGTCTCGCTTCAAAATGCGAACGACCATCAAGTTCATGCGGGCAAGGAATCCTTCCGCATCGGAAGAGCTGGGGAATGGCATTTTCAACACCGATGGAGAGATGTGGAAGACGCGAAGACGCAAGCTTGAGTTCTCTTCAGAGTGTTTCGTGATTACAAGACCAACGGCTTAGAGACGGTCTCTGCAAGATTATTGCCCAAGCGGAAAGGAGGAGGTTGTTGACATGCATGGAATGATGGTGTGGAGCATGTTGCACCGCCTTCTCAATGCTCGAATTTTGCTCGATGATTCCGGCAAGCCATTGCGGATCTCTTGCGCATGACATTCGATTCCATTTGCAAAATCGGGCAACACCCTTAGACCCTCTTTCATGCGTTCAACTGCCAAAACTCGGCATTTTCGCCACCATTTGCATACATGTCCACTGTAGGTGCCCACCACTACATTCGGGCGCTGTGCACCCATAAGGGCATTCCATGTCACCATATCCTCGACAAAGCAAGACTACAAAAGGTTAGGAATCACCACTAGTTGTCCATCATAGTGAAGACTAAACCGAGGTTCTTTGAAATCAAGACAATCATCCCCACTTGCCAATTAAGACGATCCATGTAACGTAGGGGTCGTTGTTCAATAGGTCCATCATAGCATATGGGATGTAACCAGAGAGACAGAACCAGATTCTTCAATCAAGAAACGATTATCCCCACTCGCCAAGACCACATCCATGGTGCTCCCATTCCTCCATAAGATGATCCACCGACGAGTGCTCATCTCCGAGTGTCCAAAATTTGTCACTTATTCTCCAAAACTGGAAGGAGGATTCGACCCACCTCCTCGAGGTACTTAGCGTTTGAGTGGTGGGACAACTTCCTACATCGGCGGAACCCTGCCGCCAGATGGCGCCACTTGTTCGCATACAACGGGGAGACTTGTATCACAACCATCTTGTGAAGCACCGGGCTATGTCCTCACCTTGTTTACTATGTGTCCTCAACAATGGTCCGAAGGCTCTGCAGGTTTCTGTGGACAAGCCAAAGGCCCCAGTACACCGCTCGCTTGAGGCGCACGCTTGAGTCATGGAACAAAGTGTCTGGAGAGAAATCATCAACGTATGCCTTTACTCTTTTCCAGATCGCCGAGGCAAAACGCCAAGATCTACACTCAAAGAAAAGAGATTGATTTGTGGCCCAATTCTAGTGCGGTCATCATACTTCAAGAAGCCTAAGAGGTCGATCATCGAAATTACGAACACATCATCGCAACAATCCATGCTTTGCTACCGTATGTAAACCCTTAAACCGAACCTGCCTTCCACGACGCTTTGTACTCACCATAATTATAATTAAATAAGTGAAATATTTAAGACTTGGGATACTTTTTATACTTATAAGAAAAGCTTTAAAATTTTTTCAACCTATCAATTACCTATCTATCCTCCCACCCTCTCCACTCCTTATCTATCCTCCCACCCTCTCCACTCCTTATCCTCTATCGCCCCACCCTTATCCCTCTATCATCTCCCTTCCCCTTCTCCTTTCCACATAACAAGTCTATTACTCCAACTCTACTATGTAACTCATTGGTCATTATCGCTCACGCTATCATTGTCTTCATCATCCTCACCTATGATATCCGCATCCTCATCATCTTGACTCATGTTATCCTCGTCCTTGAGCCTCACCTTGTACTATGCGTCTTCCACGTGCTTGTACCCACCACAATTTTCCATGCATTTTAGAATTCTCATACAAAAGACTTGCTCCACTTTCTCCGATACTAGTACAAATGGCTCATCCTCCAACTTATCATTGGATAACATGACATCGTTAACCATGAACATACGAGATGTATCTTTTTGATGGTCGTGCTTTTGTTCCATTGAGCCTTGAACCATCTCACCTTCAACACATTTACTTTTTAGACCCTAAGTCCACCTCCAAAATCTTTTCCACCTTTCCAAAGATAGGGAAAATGCTATAATAGGTTCGGTGTCCCGCGATGTGAAACACATGCTTGGCTATATAGATGTTTTATAATGCTATCACATGTATTCTTTCCCTATCTCGCATCTATAGTCCTTATATGATTTCCATATGCCCACATCATTTTATATGATCGCACACGAGGAGGTCCTCGCACAATTGCCACATCCAACCCATAGGTTTGTACCGCATTTCTTTCTTCGCTACTATAACTTCATCTATCAACCATTCGCAAAAGGACGTTGCTCGTCATACCGGCCATACACTTTTCGCCATTTTTGAGTACAGAGTTTTCCACTAACACTTTCCTCATCTTGCATTTCCACATCATTCAGTCATAATTTTGCCATTCCTTGCAATAACACCCACATTGGGTGACATCATCTTCGATTTCCACACTCTTGGTGCCTCTTCATGTGTATTTCCAAAGAACTCGAGCTATAAAACATTATCTCTTGTGCTAAGTATCCTAAAGCCATGCTACCTCGGGCTTTCCGTCGAACAAGTCCCTTTAACACTTTCATGTGCCTTTCTAAGAAATACATCCATCGATATCGAGTTGGTCCACATAATTCAACCTCCCACAAGATGAACAACAACATGTACTTGACTTGTCGGTCGTTGGAAATTCCTCTCAACACACACATGATCTCCACACTTTTCACCTTCATAGTGGAATTTCATCCTTCGCAATTTCTTTTGAACAAAGCCACCGAATAGCTCGGCAAGATCACATATAGCCTTGTGAACATCATGATGTATTAATCCTTTCAAGACACCACACAACCGAGATGGTGATGATCATGAGACTTTAACCAAATTCTCTTCTCCTTTAGAAAACAACGCTCAAATTTGACCCATACCTCAGAGGAGTACGATGCAAATCCTTGTTCTCAATTTTTCCTCTGCATTAGCATACATTCGCCTTTTTGCCATGTCCAAGAACCTGTGGTGGTGTCGTTATAAATGTCCGTCCTGGGTTCGCCAGTTTTTTGCTACCTTGCACCCCATTTACAATGTTTTGGCCTCTTTGTCTCCTTCCAACAGCGATGGCCTCGCATGGGGCCACCAATCTTGTTTGGTATTTGAATACTCAAGATCTCACGACTACCAAGGGAATCTTGATTCCACATATGTGTGCCAAAATCTGACTTACATTCTTTCCAATGTGCATGATATCAAATAAGTGTCTCGATCAACAATATCTCGCAACCACCAAATAGCATGACTAAAAGTTAACCTTCATGAATAGCTATTAGTCTACCTACCGATGCTACCAATAATATAATTAAAATATTCTTGAAAAGGTAATACTTGCAAGACCCCATATGCATGCATACATACCTCCCAAAGATGGAAGCTCCCGGAAAATTGAAGGCTCGTCGCTAGTAACACCCTGTGGCTTTCTTCACCATTGTCTTTTGCATATTTCCGGTTAAAGCTTTCGATCATAATATCCTCGAGTTGGTGCATAGTCCGGATGAATAATTTCCATCTCATTTTCCATTGAATGAATCCGCTCTTCCACTCTAAACTTGTGTTCCTCTGGTAAAATTTTCTAAAATTCTTATCATACGTCATTTTGTTTGTGAACATTGACTTTCTTGCTTCTAATTTGTCCCAACATATTGGACATGCCCGCTTCCCTTTTGTTTGCATTTTAGAAGTGAAAGAATATCCGGATAATCATGCATCGTCCACAACAATAAGGCCTTCAATTTAAATTGTCTTTGAGCATTTCCAATAGCCATAGAAGCATCTTGTACGACCACACCTTCCTCCCATGTACCTTCAACTCTTGATGAGTGGTTGAAATATATATCATCTTTACTTGCTGGACCGTGAATAATCATTGACAACAATATATGCCCATTCTTGATAGATAACCAAGGAGGCGTTATAATTGATAAGAAGCAGTGCCATATAGAATACTTAGAACTTTGGTGCCCAAAGGGATTAATCCCATCCGTAGCAAGTCCTAATCGAATGTTGCGCCTCCCTTAGCAAACTCGGATAAGTGTTGTCCACATGTTCCCATGCATAGCTATCCGATGGGACCCGCATAATCCCATCATTAGACTTATTTGTGGCGTGCCATGACATCATACTTGCTAGCTCGGACATCTAAACATTTGTTTCAATCTAGGAATCAATGGAAAATATCAAGTAGCTTAACTGCACACTGCTCTTCGTGTCAATTCGATACCTATGTTTCCCACACATCTTGCGAATAGCACCAAAACTCGCAACAACATACAATCATCTTGACAAGCATGTATGGATGTATATGTTAGGCCAAACCCTTAAGCATCTTTTTAATTTCAGCCCTACTTTTGGCAACTTGTTGCCAAATCGAGGCCTAATTTGCCTAGTAATGATAAAATTGAATTCAAAGATGCATCCGACCAGCCATGCCTCCTTGGATGTTCAATAACAATAAAATGAATGCCAATAAACTTATCTCCAACCCATAGATAGTTGCGTGTGCATCGCCTTTAATTCCTCGTGCAAGGAATCGACTGTCTTTAGTCAGTCATGCGATGCGAAACCCCACCAAGTGCCTCCACCAACTCTATGGTCACTTGTTCGTCGGGATGAATGTTGACATGTTCTTCATCAACCTCAAAATGATCATCAACCTCAATAAAATCTTGTTCCTCTTCAACTGATTATTCAATCACAACAAAATAAATATCAAATAAGTATATAAAATATTGTAGTACTATATAGAAAAATTATATTATAATTTAATAACTTTAGTATAACCACTATTATTAAGGAAATATTGAACAACATGCAAAACTAAAAGGTTAAGAAGTCAAGTCGACAAGATATACTAATTGTTTTGTTGCGATATAGTCAATATACACAAGGTACCCTCAACATCAACTCTTCTACATCCTACAACAAAAACTATTCCACATCCTCGTGCATCAACTTTGCCTTCAATTTCTTCCACTCCATCCGCGTAATTTAATGTGTCTATGTACTCGCCTTCCTTTTGGCTTCAAATGGTTCGGGTTATACCAATTGTAATCAACAAACAACTCTTCCCAAAGATTAATGGTCCTCACCGCCCAAGTGCAAATCCAATCAAGATGGTCGCCACTTAGTAGCTCATGCCCATCCGACCTTTCTTCCCAAATGCAATTTTGCTTGATTGCGATATTTCCACTACTACTATTCATATATCCCGCCACATTCTATATGCAACATGCCCATCGAGGTACTCAATTGGGCCATCATTAACATCTTTACCGAGTCTATTGAAAGTCAATGCACTTAAGTAACTGGTAACTTTGTTTGTGGAAGACCACATGTGAACTAACCCGCTCTCAAGTGTCGGCGAACGATTTTTTTGTTTGTGTTAGAATAGCAGAGTGCTTTGAGAATCGTCGAGTGTCTTTTATACGGAATGGTCCTTGGCCCTTGGAGATAATAATAATTTTTCGACCTTAGGTTTGACCCTCAGAGGTGGGGTAGAAATAGAGTCCTTGGGTATTGGGAATTTTTAGAATAAAAGGTGTCTATATATGCTAGGGATGCTCACATGCCACGCTAGTCAAGTGGTGGCTAGTTCCACCACGGTGGCCGAGAAACGGACGCATGCACTGTGG
>VJWM01000390.1:0-23995 GCA_010909165.1 Anthoceros angustus | reverse complement strand
GCTTATTTTTCTCTGCAGGGGAATGCAAATTTAAGTAATTGATTCATATTTTTTCATTAATTTAATTATAGTGGCCTTATTGTTTACAAAACATTTGTTTTACATCATTACCAACTTTCTATTTGTAATTTTGCAACTTCACTAATAGCAATTAGTGGATGCCTTTAAGAAATTGGTATAAAGACTGGTTTAATTCACCATATTATCATTTATTATATCAAAACAGAAATGAAGATGAGGCCAATGAATGGATTATTCATTTGCTGCAGTATTTTAAAACCGGCTATTTCATCTACTATTTTAGATGTTGCCTGCGGAAAAGGGCGTCATAGTAAAATATTTGCCGAAAAAGGATTTGATGTAACCGGCATTGATTTGGCACCAGAAAATATAGTAGAAGCTAAGCAATTTGAAAATGACAGGTTACATTTTTTTTGTGCATGATATGCGACTGCCCTTTTATGTAAATTATTTTGATTTTGCATTTAATTTTTACCAGTTTTGGTTTTTAGAACGTTGAGAGAACATAATAATGCTATCCGTACCATTGCTCAATGCCTAAAACCGAATGGTGTTTTTTTAGATTATATGAATGTTCAGTATGTAGAAAGTTATTTTAAAAAACAGAGCAAATTGAAATCAATCATCTCGTTTTTTATATTACACGTTGGTAGGGTCGGAACATTTTATAAACAAATTCAGGTAGCTGAAAAGGCAGGTTTGCAGAAAGTTTGCCTGATAAAGCCATTAATTACATTTCAAAAATTGATGTTTCCAGTTCCTGCACAATGATTGACGGGATGCACTGAAATACTCTCTGATCGATGGTGACGAAATAGCCAAAGAACGTATTGACCTGAATAAACTACTTCAAACAATTGAAGAAGATTTAGAAATGGCTATCGGCCAAAAAGCCATTATAGAGTATCACAATTTGTTGCCCGTTTATGGTTCTTTCGTATTGATCCATCAGCTTTTTATAACTTACTTAGCAACTCACTGAAATTTTCAAAGCCGGAAACACCTTTGTTAGTCAGCCTGCAAACAGAGTCAGTTTCAATTGGAAAACAAGGGATTTGAAGTTGCAAGATATAAAATTTGTAAAGATCATCGTGGAGGACAATGGAATTGGGTTTGACGCGTATGCAGAAACCATCTTCCAAACATTCACCCGCTTACATGCAAAAGATAAATTTGAGGAACCGGCCTCAGGTTATCTTTGTGTAAAAGAATTGTGGAGCGGCACTATGGTCATATTTATGCCGAAGCACAGGAAGGAAAAGGTGCAAGATTTACCGTGTTTTGCCGGCAGGCTAGCCTGATTTTAGCAAGTGCAACAAGTTTTTGATATAGACTATGCTGTGAGAGATCTTGATACATTATTTCTGAACCTTTCGAAATTTCATGTGTCATAGGTGGGGAGGGGGTTACAGGTCAGTTTTTCCTTTTATTATTTTTGCTTATTCCGTTTGTTGAATACAAAACATGAAAATAACTACCGACCGAAACAACGGCGTTTCAGAGAGTGCGTTGAGCCACTCTTATACTACGGACGCTGCTATTTTTGATTTATTACCGTACCCGATAGTTATTATTGAATGCGAAAGCCTGAATGTGTTGTTTGCAAACACAAAACGCTTTCATTACTTGGTGTTGAGCACACCCAAAGGTTTCGTTTAATTTTTTCCGATTTTTTCCTCATCTGTACAACAGGATATTTTAAATCGTATTCGTTTATGCTCTCTAACCGGAAATGAGCAAACGCTTACTGAGATTTCATTGAGGTCACCCAATGGTCAAGATGACTCTTCGATTTACAATTTTAGCTTTATCCCGATAAAACGTGAAGCAGGCTGTTCAGCAGGTACTAATTTCCGGAAAGGAAATTACTTCAGAAATTGTTGCCAGAGGCTCTTGCAAAAGTGAAGCATTTAATCATTCTACGCTCGAAAGCAGCCCCGATTGCGTGAAGATTTTGGGAAGAGACGGCAAACTGTTGTACATGAACGAAAATGGGCGGTGTACATTGGAAATCGAAAATCTCAGAAACTGTAAAGCTGAAATTTTGGTGGGAACTCTGGCCCGAGGAATATCAGGAAATAGTACGACAATCGGTGCAAACAGCCTCTGCTGGTGAAACGGCCCGTTTTCAGGCCTTTTGCCCAACTGCCAAAGGAACACCCAAATGGTGGGATGTCGTGGTTACGCCAGAGACGGGGTGGGTCGGAAAATATGCGCCTCATCTCCGTATCAAGAGACATTACCAATAGCATTAAAGTAAACCAAAAATTGGACGAGCTGCAAACCGGGTTGGAAATCACATTGCAGCATGTGCCATCCGCCATCTACCAGTTAGACAACAAGGGCAACATCATTAGCTTGAACCAATTAGCTGCACTGCAAATGGGTTTAGATTCCGTTGAAGCGGTACTGGCTGAGAAAGACATTTATACCTTCCGGAAAAAGCTGGACGAGACTTTTCTTATAACGGATGAAAATGGCAACCCGCTACCTCCTGAAAATACCTGCTCGTCCATCACCACCACCGGCAAACCTTCCGAAGTGGTAATGCATTTTACGTCGAAAAAGACGGCCATTCCTTTTGGCTGCTTACCGTTCGGAACCGCTTGTAAATGAGGATGGATCCATAATAAAGTTTTTACCAGTTGCACCGATACTTCGCTAAAGTGGAAAGGGCACTCGCCTACCAAAACAACTTTTAGAGACAGTAACGGAAAATACGACGTCAGCCTTGTTTATGATGGACGACCGGCAATATTGTGTTTACACATGAACGAGGCGGCAGAACAAATGACGGGTTTCAAATTAGAGGAAGTCACCGGCAAGCCCTTCACTATTACGTCCACCATACCCATCCGACGGCACTCATTTTCCGCTTGAAGAATGCCCAATAGAGGGCTTTGCTGCCCATAAACAAACCAGTGAAGAAGTATTTGTCCGTAAAGATGGCAGTTTCTTTCCGGTGGCTTTACAGCAAGCCTATTATAGTGGACAGGAAAGGTGTAGGAACCATCATTGAAGTAAGAGAAACAACCGAAGAAAAAGAGGCAAGAGATACTGCGTGAAAGCATTGAACGATTTCAGTTAATTAACAAGGCAACTCAGGATGCTATTTGGGATTGGGACACTGGAAAAAGATACCATCGTTTGGAATGAGGCGCTTTATCAAATGTTCGATTACGCATACGATGAAGTTGATGAAACTGCAAGTTGGTGGTACGACCGTATTCACCTGACGACCGGGAGCGGGTGGTACGGCATTCATAAAGTTATTGACGAGGCGGAGATACGGACAGAAGAATACCAGTTTCGATGCCGCAACGGGTCGTATAAACAGATATTTGATCGTGGCTTTGTTCTGCACAATGCCGAGCAAATCCACTCGCATGTTGGGCTCTGCAGGACATTAGCCAGCGTAAAAGCGGAAAATGCCCTGCAGGAAAGTAGCAGCTCAGCACAGCCATTGATGCAGCAAGCTTTGGGTTATGGGATTACAATATCCAAACAGACAAGACTGTCATATCTAACCGCTCCAGATTTGAAAACGAGCCCTGATGAAGATTTTACGTTTGAACGATTTTTATCTTCTATCCATCCCGATGACAGAGCACGGTGGAGAAATGAACTGCAAAACTACTGTTTGACAGTGATAGCTCACAAGCTATCACGCCGAGTTTCGCATAATAGATGGCGGCCTTGTTCGCTGGGTTCGTTCTATTGGCCGGTGCACCTAACAATCGTGGTGAGAAACACCGTTTTATCGGCGTTATGTCGGATACAACAAAAGAACGGGAGGCAGAACAGGCATTAAGGCAGAGCGAAGAACAACTTCGGCAACTCGCCGACTTTATGCCGCAAATGGTGTGGGCAAAGCCGGATGGCTACCATGATTTTACAACCAGCGTTGGTTTGAATTCACCGGCATGACGTATGAAGAAACGAAGGCCGAGGATGGTCTAAATTACTGCACCGGATGATTATGACCGTACATGGAAAGTTTGAACATTCCCACGACACCGGGACTATTATGAGATAGAATACCGTATGCGCCGGAGTGATGGGCAATACTGCGTTGGCTGTTGGCAAGAGCCACACCTTTTCGCAATGAGGCCAATGAGATTATACGGTGGTTTGGCACTTGACGCATACATGACCAAAAGAACGTAGCAGAACGATTAGAAGAGTTGGTTGCTGAACGCACCAAAGAGTTGCAGCGTAGCAACGAAGATTTGCAACATTTTGCTCATGTGGCTTCACACGATTTGAAAGAGCCTGTACGTAAGATAAAACATTCGTCAGCCGCACGGAGCATGAGTTTTCAGCGGCCCTGCCAGAAAAGGCAAAACTATATGTATCGAAGATTGACAGGGCTGCCACCCACCCGCAGTTACGATATGATTGATGGGGTTTTGAGTATTCAGCTCTCGATGCTAAGAAATCGTTGCTAACTGAAGCCGTTCACCTCTCAGGCGTGCTTCAGCATGTGGAGACAGACCTTGAAATTACCATTGCTCAAAAAAGGCAGTAATCAAGTACAACAATTTGCCGACCGTGGAAGGTGCCTCGATTGCTTCACCAGCTATTTTACAACCTCATCAATAATGCATTAAAGTTTTCTAAGAAAATGTACCGCCGGTCATTATTATAACTGGTGAGGTTGTCTTGGAAAATGATGGTAACACCGGCAAGCAATTTGCTTTGATAACGGTTCAGGACAATGGAATTGGTTTTGATAAAAACAAGGCAGACTTTATTTTTCAAACCTTTATGCGCCTGCATTCAAAAGATGAATATGAGGATCGGGCCTCGGCCTTTCTCTTTACAAAAAATTGCTGAACGTCATGGCGGGAAAATTGAGGCTGAAGGAAAACCGGTGAAGGAGCAACATTTAAAGTTTATTTACCCATAGCACAAGATAAATGACAATTTGAAGAATGGAAGAGACGCTTACAAAACCACTCTGCTTTTTATTGGTAGATGATGATAACGATGATCAGGATTTTTAAGGAAATGCTTGAAGAAGTAAATCCGACACAAACTTGCTTATAGCCAACGACGGCATTGAAGCATTAACATTACTACATCGGTCAACAGTTCTCCTGATTTGATATTTCTTGATTTGAACATGCCCGGGATGGGTGGTAAAGAGTGTCTTCGTCGCATAAAGGCCGACAAAAATTTGAGCGACATTCCGGTGGTAGTTTATACAACGTCGGCAGCGCCGCCCGATATTGAGGAAACAAGAAAGAAGGGTAGCCGGATATATTGTAAAACCTACCGATGTAACGGCGCTTAAAAATATGCACACCTTTACCAGCAGTTCAAATAGGCGCATTGAAGAATTAATCCAGCCCTTCAGCTTGTGAGCCGGCCTTAATAGGATATAAAATGTCCTCCGTTAGGCGCCACCCTTCATATTCAAGTCAGCATACGTTTTTTGCAGCTTCACAGAACAATAAAACATCTTGCATTATTTGTTCTATCGTTAGTGCCTTCGCTAAACACAAGTCAGCTCCGTCGCTAATAATTCTACTTTTTAGGCGGGCTTAAATGTGACGAATAGATCACTACCGAAGTGTGGTCAAAGCGGCGGCTGGCCTGAAGCTTCGTCAAAGCCTCCCCACCTTTGGCATGGGGGCTTGGTGATCTAATATGATGAGCTGAGGAGTTGAGCAGCCCGGTCTAAATGTTGGTATAAATCTTCCACATTTTGAAATGGCAAAACAGCATCAGCGCAGTTTGTCATTTCAAAGGCATCAAGAATGTTAGATAAATCATCGTGGTCATCGTCAACAACCACCACCAATAGGTTTTCATATTCGGGATTGGGTTCTAACAAAGCAAAATAAACTTTCTTTGGCTTTCATCAAAGCTGATAATCCTAACTACCGTGCCAAAAGAATAATGGTTTAATTAATCAACAGATTGGCTGAAAGCAAAATTGATAGCCAAAGCACTACCCTTTGATGAAATGCCTTGCATTTAAGGGCAATTTTTACTTCATGGGTTACTGTGAAAACTTTTGTTACTAGTACAAACAATCAAACCTTCGTTTTTTAATCGGGCGGTTGGTTTGCTTAATCAGTTTCCATCTCTTTCGATTACCTCCGCTTTCACGAACGCTTCTCTAAACTCTGCTGTGGTACGGAAACCCATTTGCGAAATAAGCCCCGTGTCGTAGCTCACTTCAAAATTTAGGGCTTCAAAAGGCTGTGGTTGCACGGTAAATATAGTTTCGTCCACCTGCACCAATTGGTACATTTTTTGTCTGGTCCTGTGCTAATGTCCGTTTTACGTTCTTCGGGCTGCGCTTCTCCTTTACAAAGAAGAAGCGAAAGTGCATCGCACCATTCAGCAGGTCGTACATCCGCATTGCTTCTTCTTTTGACAAATTCAATTCTTTGCGCCATTTATCCTGCATCACCTTCTGTTCATCTAAAAAGCACTGCACCGGCGATCGAGTCTCTATCCTTTTCATACAGAAAGCTCATGTGCATAGAGGTAAGCAGAGCAATGTAACGGCTCTTCATTGTAAGAGAAGATAATTTCTGGCAATGCGTCAGCTCAAAATTCTTCATGTCAAAGTTGAGCGGGCCACCAGCAGGCGTTATTAAATTTTCCCCATCCAACTCATTCTCCGCATCGTCGTGTTCAGCAATTGCAAGTAAGGTTTCACCCAACGGTGTGGCTGTCTTTCGCCCGCCATTGGAAACCTATTTGGGCCGCCACAACTCCATGAGCACGTTGGGTGATAATTTCCCAACCATTTTCAGTATAGTTCACTATCATAAATCACAAGTTCTTCCATCGTAACAATAAAAGCTATCTCATTGTTGACACATTGAAAATTGAATGCCCGGCCACTTGAAGCAACCGGGCACTATTCTAATAACTTCTTCCTGTTCCAGACTACGCCACTTACAATTCTTCCGCAAACGCAGAATGGCAATAAACAGTGCATCTGAGTTGTAAAAAGGTACATTATTGCCCTAATCTTCCTCCTCTGTGGGCCTGATAATTCAGATCGTTTTCAGCAATCTGCGTCAAAAGCATATCTGTTTCCTTTTCCTCATCGAGGGTTTGTTGCAAAAGTCGGCAGCTTCGTTGTGCGAGGTTATGGCTAACTGGCGAAGTCCGCCATAACTTGCAATCTCGTAATGCTCCACTTTTGCGCTGCCAGAATCAATCCAACATCTCTGGTGGAAGTGCGCCGCAGTATCTTCAATGATGCTTTCAGCTTCTTTCACTATAATGCTCCCTGAAATTCAGACCAGAGGTTAAGTTAAGAAAGGATGTACTTTTAACTACCTCAAAATGAAGAAGCAAACCCCACCAAATTCAGTCCCGCGTTCAAAGCCAAGGTGGCACTTGAAGCCGTAAAGAACCAGCAAACCCTCGCCGAGCTGTCGAAGAAATTTGAAGTCTCGGCCGTGATGATTCTCGCTGGAAGTCTGAATTCGGAAAACATGAGTGCTGCCTTTGAAAAGTCCTCGGATGCCGAAGGCGAGTCCGTAGACACCCGCGAGCTGTATGCCCAGATCGGACAACTCAAGGTGGAAAATGAATTTTTAAAAAAGTTGCAAGCTGGGGATCTGACGACACGTGCGTCTCTGGTACAGCCCGTTCCAAAAGCTATCGGTGCGCCGGCAGTGCGAACTGCTCGCCGTGAACCGCAGCAAGATCTATTACAAACCCCGCGCAGAAAAGCCGGAGAACCTCAAAATGATGCAGCTCATGGACCGTCATCTGCTGGAGCACCCCACCGAGGGTGTGTTTCCGTGGTGCGCCTGTTGCGCGACGAGGGCCATCCGGTGGGCTAAGCGGATCCGGCAGCTCTTCCGCCTCATGGGACACCAGACCATTTACCGTAGAAGGAACCTCACCAAAATGGGCTTCCGGGCATTTATCAAACCGTACCTGCTGCGGGGACTCGATGTTGCCCGGCCCAACCAGTTTGGTGCACGGACATTACGTACATCCCGATGCGCAGAGGCTTTATGTACCTGACGGCCATCATAGACGTGTATAGCCGCAAGATCGTGGGCTGGGGCATCTCCAACTCGCTGGCCGCGCGCTGGTGCTGGAAGTGCTGGAGACAGCTATTGCGGTGCATGGAAAACCAGAGATCATCAACTCGGATCAGGGCGTGCAATACACTTGTGCCGGCTGGACGCAGTACGGAGCGAAACGAAATACAGATATCCATGGATGGAAAAGGACGGGCAACGGATAACATCTGGATCGAGCGGTTCTGGAAGTCACTCCAAGTATGACCACGTATACCTGAACCCTGCTGAAGATGGTGGTGAGCTCGCAGAAGGCATCGATCGATACATGGCCTACTACAACCAAAAGATCCACAGCACCACGAGCAAAACCAAACGAACGATACCAACAGAAAACAACCCTCGTATCCATTAAAAACACAGAAGAAACAAACCCCATTATTAACTTAGCATCCTGACCTTTTGGTCTCAATAAAGGGAGTATTATAGATGATAATTAAATACCTAGCCATTAAAATAGTTTTTAGTTTTCTCGTATTCAGACGCATCCGGACGATCAACAATTGTCTTAATTATAAATTTACTTTCGCTTTGCTTTAATATGAACTTACCCCAATTATTCCAATGTGCTTGAGATGTCTTCATTGTTCGGCCTGTACCCATAACGTCGCCTACAAACTCAGTACTGTAAGGTGAGATACGCGTTTCCCATTTGGATAAGTATCAAAATATCTATCAGATAATCCAAGTGTATGCGCGCAGATGTGGAGAACGACGGACAATTATCGAACCGCATGCGCGACGACTTGGAGCTGTTAATGATCTTAATACATTGATAATCAAATAATATGCTACGAAACCCCACGCTCCTTGCGCTCTGTGCGTCGGTTCTAACGTGTATGCGCCGGGCTACTTTTCGAGAATCTACGATACATCGTGTCGGTCCTATCGATTGTAGGCAGGTGAGCAACGGAAGCGATCGTTTTTTGTTCTTCGTTACCGACATTATTGATCATACCCTTTGATCAGCGAAAGGGTTAACTATCTAAGAATTTGTCCTGTTGAGCACCGAAAGGGTCCAATGTTTGAGATAGATTGACAAATACAATAAAAACAAAACTTCAAGTGAAACATAGAATACTGAATACACGTACAATGACTTCGCCATATTTGCTTTTGCAAGTCGAGCTGATTCCCGAAAATGAGTTGGAAAGGTTGGCTATACGTGCAAGCACCGGGTCGGAAGCAAGCGAACGCGAATTAGAGCTGATTTCAAATTATTTACTTTTTGGAATGAATACAAGTCTCTCAATTTTGAGCGTTGAATCTCAAGTCGGATCGATTTTCACATTGCGGGCTGCTGCCGTATAAGCGAAAGGGAAAGAAAAATATTATGCACTGATGTGGAGTACAGCGGACGATTATCGAAACGCGTGGTAGAAGTCCTTGAGCTTCTAACCAGCTTATATCATTGACAATCAACGAAATTATTGATGAGTTCTGCAGAGCTTTAGTAGTCTACAAGCCACATGGCTGCAGGGCGACTATTTATTCAGAAATCTACGATACATCGTAGGTCGGCTTCCTCAATTGTGGGCAGGCTAGCAATGTCTGCGATAGTTTTGTTTGTTCGCCGTTACCGACATTATCGACGATACGCTGGAAAAATTAAAATGATTGACACTTTAGGCAAAACCGAACAACAGGCCATCTTTACCATGATTGATATGGCCATCTCCAACAAAAACTAAAGGACAACCTGCAAAACCTCATTGCGCCATAAAAAGAAGCCGCTCACTGAGCGGCTTTGTTATTCTGAGGCCAAAACTCTTTTGAAAAAAATACCGGGTTGTTTGATACATCAGTAATAGTAAAATGCTTAGTACAACCAGAACAGGCCAAGTGCCGCCTTTCTCAAAAAGAAAATAAAAAGTTTTCCTAATAGGAATAACAAAAGACAAAAATAAGAAACAAAAAAATTTCATAACCACATAAACCGCTTTCCACCTCGGCAAAAAGCTTGTGATTAGAAGTAGCAGACTTGTTATTAGAAAAGAAGCAGAAAATAGAAAGTATTCTAAAGATGCAGCTTCCTCAAAATTAAAATCGTGCCCCAAGCGCCGTACAATACAAACAGAAACACTCCGACACCAACAAGGCAGCCAGCATATATGTAGAATAGGAGTTTTTATTCATTAACGCTTTGGCTTATGGTCTGTTAGGTAATTTTGAATAGCTGTAAAGATTTGAGTTATTTGCTGCGTGGACATCCCTTCAGTTGATATAAATCCAAGGCTACCTTTATTTGCTTCCATCATCTTATCTATTGCTGAATAGTCTTTAGTCAAAAGAGCATAAACAGCAACTGCAGAACTTGTAATCGCCTCCGCTTTTCTATTGCTTGTAAATATATCGGTGTACACATGGTCGAACCCAACGTCATGCCGCCATGATGCGCATAGGCATCCTGAAGAGCATGCAAACCTTGTCCCAAAGATTGGATTTGCCAAGTATTCTTTTAAGATCAGCCAGTTTAGTACCAGATTTAGCTGCTGAAAATACCTCACCCCATCCGAACTCCATGCCCTTTGCATCGCCCCTTCCGCAGATATTCCACCTATTGTTCCGCTCTCGAACCTTTGTTTTTCCTGTGGGGAACGCATTGAATGCCAAACATTGAAATTATAACCATGATAATTGGGATAATCGGTTACTTGGGAGTTCTTTGTAAAGAGTAATCTATTTCCTGCGATAAATGTCTCCTCTTGTAGGATGAACAAGATTGTTAAGCATTAAATGATTTCCGGGATTATCTGCATAGACTGCACTATAGTGAGCAATCCAATAAGCTTGTGTACCACGCCAATACCAGCGGAAGATAAGGCCATTACCGTCATAGTGTGGTGACGTGATACAGACCATTTGCCATTAGGGTCAAAGTTTGCTATCGGGTTATTCAGGGCATAATTGAAAGGAGAACTCGAATAATAGGCTTCGCTTTTTGAGTCTAATACCATCCATCTTCCTATCTGGTTGTCATACATCCGTGCGCCATAATCCAGCCACTCCAACCCACTGCCATCGCTAAACTCCTGCCGCTGTTCCTCTTTTCCAATATATTTTAGTTTGTTCTCTAAATTTCCCGCCGCTTTAGAACTTATCCTGCCATTGGTAACCCGAAAGGATAATAGTGAGTTTCATCAATAATTGGCCCACGGATATGGTCTACCTGCAAGTTGTCAAAAATACGTCCTGACCGGGGTTTCGTTGGCCGTACACGTACAGGTATCCGGATTTGGGCATGGTAACACCATTCACCTGATGGGTGGTTGATCCTGCTGCACCAACAGGCGAGGAACTGGACGGACCGTCTTGTACAAGCTTGAACTGCTCATCGAGGAGCCATATAAGCTTTCGGAGTCGAGGCGGGAGTCGGTTGCCGGACAGGAACGTTGTTATAGGCCCAGTCAGCAGATTGCCGCCACTGGCCAGATCGGCAACGGTTGCTTTTACCGCCTGAAGCCGAACTAACGGACGTATTTAGCAAGCTGAGCAGGTCCTGTAACGGCGAGACCGGCTGGTCGAACGTTTGAGAAGGCGTTGTATACCAGCTGTAGGCCCGCATATTAACGATATCACCGGCCATGACCTTGAGAAGTACAGCAGGCCCTACTTTATGACCAGAGCCATTAAGTTTGGAGACTTTTGAACCACTCGCCGTCCGTATCTGCAACGTAACCATTGGGATACCGTCTCGGGTGAGGTCTACATTGGCAAAGAGCGCATTTTCGACCGC
This sequence comes from Anthoceros angustus, assembly GCA_010909165.1. NCBI lineage: Eukaryota > Viridiplantae > Streptophyta > Anthocerotopsida > Anthocerotales > Anthocerotaceae > Anthoceros > Anthoceros angustus. The sequence continues at coordinate 12,172 of VJWM01000390.1, read as the reverse complement.
ACCGCACTTTCTTCCATCGTGGCTGTAGGTATCGGTTTTCTGCTCGTCGGTCAGCGTCATCCGTACATTACCTGTGTGATCTTTTACGAAGTAGTCATAGGCAAAACCCGTGAGTTGACCAGTAGCAGGACTACGCGGCCGCACCCGGCCTTCTTCATGACCGAAGGACTGTAAAAACGGGACCCGAGGTGCCTTTTTCCTCGTACATAAACCCGCCTATATAGTGGTGGTGGTGGTCGTAGTGCCCTCTACCACCGTCTTACGAAGTTTGGTGCTGGCCGCATCATAGGTAGGTGATCGTTCCTTTGCCCGTCACCTCAATTTGCGAAGGCAGATTCAGGTGATTATAAGCAATGCTACTGATGTTCTTGTTTCGATCCACGGTCATGCTGCCGTTGACGTCATAGACATAATCACCATCGGTTCCGGTGTATTTATCGGTAAAATCACCCATTTTGTACTCTGATGCTTCCGGAAGCCTCCGTCACGGATTTCAGCTGGTTGGAGTTGGGTACATATTCGTACAGCATATATCCATCGGCACGGTGCCACCCGCTATTTTCCAGCCCATTTGCTTCATCCGCAGGATATTGCCGTTGATATCGTAAGTAATTTGCCCCTGTTCCCCACTTACACTGAAGTCCGTGCCCGCATCTTTATTGAACCCCGAACCGGTAAACTGGTTAAATCCCCGGTAAGCCGGTTCATCCGGTCGTAGGTATAGTCGTATTTTCTAATCTGATCGTCGCCGGTTGACTTCCAAACCGCCCCGCAATATTGCCATTGTACTGCGGTGTGGTGAAGTTTCCGATGGACGAACCGCCTGAAGGGGTGATTGAGGCTTTGTCATAGCCCAGCTCAAAACCAAAATAGTTGGTGGTCGAAGAAGCTGATTTGGCATACGCGCGGTTCATACCCAACAACCAGCCCCGGATGTTGTACTCGTAGGTCAAGGATTCCAGACCGGCCCGTTACAAAGTATGGCGCCAGCTTTTGAGCTTCAATTGTCCCAACTCATCATACGCCATCGCAACAGTGACTTTCGAAGTGGTATCGGTAATACCGCCACCCGTGACCCGGCGTGCGATCCGTAGGCCGGCCCACCGGATCATAGTGACTGCGCGCCGGTCTGGTAGGTCTCTGGGGTGCCACCGCCCCGGGTGCGCCGTGGGTCCGGAGAACCTTACCGGTAAAGTCATACTGCTGGGTGAGCTCATCGGTGCCACCAGTGATATTGGTGCTTTTACCGGATCTCTCGCCCCTTTCGTCATAGATCGGTGGTATACAGATAGGTGGAGGTAGTAGTAAGACCTTTACGCGGCCCGTAGGCAGGCCGCGGGTACATGCGCTGGCCTCCACCGCATGGGGACAAAAAAGGAGCCGCATTGTGGTTGGTAAAAAGTTCGCGCTCGTGACCTGCGTCGTGTCCGAAGACCGAGCTCGGCGCACCGGACGGGCACCCGCATAATCATCGTAGCCCGTCTGGGTCAGCTCTTCCCAGCCAGACGACGGCACGTTGCTAGCCGTAAAGGGATAGGCCGAAGAACCTGCGGCATCGATCAGATGCTGGCCGAAGGTTTTGGAGCCGAGGCTGGCTGAGGCAGCAAGGCCTGTCATTATGGGTCGGTTCAACCCGTCATACAGGGTTACCATCCATTTTCCATCTACCCTTAACTTGGCATCCCGGCTTAAAACCAGCCGGTCGCGGGCGTCATAAACCATATATACCTCGCCGGCATCAGGCACTTTTTGATCGTCATACGCCCCTACTATCGTAGCCATAGTAAAAACATAGTCCATTGCGGATATCACTAGTGATCGTCCAGCTTCTGCTACTGACTAACATCTCAACGGCTTTGGGTTGCAGCACAAACCGAAGCCGGCCCAGATCATCATATATATAGTACGTACATGCCCAGCCCCATGTCCTTCCGATGGCGTCGCTCCCACCTGTACTTTCTTCAGCACTACCTGACCCGACTTGTCCTTATACTCAATAACGGCGTTTCCCGACTCATCCGTTGCAAGACTTTTGTACAATGCTCCTGCCGGATATATCGCTGTTGTCGTTGGCACGTCGGATGCCTGCAAACCCGCATTCCAGATCCGAACCTCATCGGCAGCCGTGTTTATCAAATAAGCCTGGAGACACCTCTGTTCACTCCAGCCCAATTATCGCCCGGCGCATAAACAGTCAGCGGCCGACTCGGGCGAGGCCTCAAACAGTGTCTTTCCATATATGTGGCTCTCCCGGTACTGCGTAGTGGCAAAAGCTTCGGCCTGCTGGAAGGGTTTAATTTAAAGGTACCATCAGCAAGCGAAGCATTACCCCTGCGCCATTAGCTGCAAAGGGTAAGTACTTTTGGGCTTCCCGCCCGAAGGCGTCAGACAATGGCCGTCACCAAGTCTTGGCCCAGAGGTGTAGCCTGACGAGCTACTGTTTGGACCGGCCGACCCAATCCGTCTATATATTGGGTAGTGATCAAAAACTATCGATTGATGCCTGTGAAACAATTTTATTGGGGTCTGTCTGCGGAGCTTTGCTATCCCAGCTACGCACAAAATTGACCTGCACATAGGAAGGATAGCTCGATGGATGCTGCGCTAAAGCACATGTCCAACAGAGCATCAACATGGGCAGCAATGGCCAACGGAGGCATAAATATTTTGATTTCATACTATGAGTTAGAAGTCATCAGGAAGTTCCGAAATGGGTACACCTTGCTGCATCAGTCGCTGTCTTGTCAACTCCTTCCGTTGAAGAATAAAGGCGCGATAAGCCGTGAACTGGGATTCAGTCAACACGTTTTGCAATTGCATACGATAGTGCTGTAATGAGGACCTAAGCAACTGGCGCCTCATAGCCGTGTCCGCAATTTGACTATTTACGGAATCTACCCGCTGATAGTAAATTAAAGCTCTAGTCTTGACCGCTTCTCTTTGTGAACTATCCAACGTCAATTCCTTCGATAACAGTTGCGACTCCTATTTGCCCGGCTGCAGCTTGACTTTGGGACTTAGCAGACAAGGGGACTGAAATGGAAATAATTCCAAGTAAGAGTGCTATAACTCGATACATGGTAAGTCTAGTTAATAATGGTGTAGTTTTGAGAAGAATTAAGTTGGTAATTAATGGTGCACGTGGTCACCACCATATTGTTCCACTCGTCAAATGTATAATCGTCATATGAGACAGTCGCTCCGCTTATAAGTATCTTACTAGAACCCGTACAAGACTGCCCATAATTATTGGTTCCTCCGCAAGAATTGGCACTTTGATAACTCAAAGACAAACCACTAACACTAATGGGATTAGTTCCGGCTGCATCCGAATAGAAACGCACGACTACGTCTGCTGTTGTTGTGGACCCGTTGAAAGCCATATTCTCCAACGACAGCCGCGCATATATCGAGGTCGGCACATGTCGCATGGGAGTTTGCGTACGATTGCCCATTAGCATTCAAATCAGCTGGGCTCGAAGATTTGCCTCTGCTTGTGTAGCTGCATAATATGTATTCGCAGGGACCGAATACTGCACCGCCACCAGCAAATCCTGCTGGACAAGTACTAGAGAACGACTGAGACTGTGCCGCATTACCGACCAATTCACAGCTTGCCTGCTGGCCTGCATAACCATAGCAGTTTTTCTTCAGTATATTTCCTTTCTGATCCTTTATCAACAATAATCGACCAAATCCGTCGTAAGTAAAATAAGAAATTTGATTTTCGGGTCCACCTGAACGGTCATACCCACCAACGGCTGAAAAGCATACGTAGTCATCATGGCTCCTTTTGGGAAGAGCTGCAACTCATCAAGTGAACCTGACCCGGTCACTGAAATTGTAGTTTGCCCAACTACCTGATGCTCAAACAGGCGCCAAGTATCCTCCAACCGCAAACTGAATTCAATAACTTAGGCCAACCGGACATTGTGCCACTAACCGAATATGCAGCCGGGTTCTTCGTCCAGTAGCTAACAACATACGTTGTCGAAGCGCTTAAAGAAGATTTGCTTATTGAGAAGCTATTACCAATGAAAATCTGCTTCCTGCGACGCCACCAAAGTACTGGACATTTGCGGGCGGAATTCTACCAGCCTCCGTTTCCTTCCGCCTCGAAAGATGTATAGGCAACTGAAGAGCTATCTGCATTTAAAACCTCGGCGATCGGATAGGAACGATTGTAATCGTAGATATAAGATTGGTGAATGTCTCCTGATTTATATTGCTCTTGAAGATTACCGCTTTGATCGAAGCCTGAATTGGACACGCACCTCATTGGGGCCACTTTCCGTTTGCACCTGAATGCTCACCGGCTCAACCTGGGTGGACGTAAGTGCTTTAAAATCTTTCTGCAGGGCCTTTATCTGTGTAGTGCCTACCTTATCTACTGTGCGAATCGCCTCTGACAACTGATTTTTAGTAACCAACTTCAGCCCGGCCACTTCCGCGTCACCAGTTAAAGCCAAATCGCTTGGATAGAAATAATCAGTTGTTGTAATCTTCCCATTACTCTGATAGGCTTTAGCCTCGGCTCAAATACGCCGTTGGACTTTGATAGGTATATTCTTTAGTGGTTATCAATACAGAATTTGTATCTGATGAACTATAGACCTTTTCGTAAGTTTTAGCAAGGACAAATCAGTCTGCGTGTCATATTCCGAAACATACTGTACAGGCACATCATTGAGGTAAGCCAATTGCTGCGGGAAAATCCTATTTTGCCATAAATATCCTTCGTTGCTATCTTCAAACCATAGGAAGGTGCACCGATAACAGAGTTATAATGCAGTGCGTAAGAGTTAGTTAGCCGCCGTACTGGGATAAACGCAGAGCCAGCTTTTCGAAAGTCGGATTGCATCAGTAGCTGTCCCTTCTTTGCTCACGAGAATGCGGGGTGGATAAGGAAACGAAGTACTAACTTGGTCTTTATTTAGCATAAACTCGAAACGCGACTTCCGTTGACTCCTCCAATACCCTGTAGCACTTCAACCATCCGATAACCAACAAAACTTCCAGAGGAATTTACTGTAGTAATATTAGAAGTCGACGTGCGTCGTAGCCATTGGGAGTTACAGACTATTACTACTCTGAGGAACCCATCTGTACCAATTCATACTTTTATACATAAAATGCTCAGCGAAGTTGAAATACGCGGCTCCGAGTACCTTTCCGGATGACACATTAGATACCGGATCCTCTACATATTTGAACTCTGGACGGAATTTACGTCCGTCACATTGTCCAAATTCGTTATCTTCTTTATCCTCAGCCCACCCGCAAGACGATTGGAGACATAAGCACTATCGGCTTTTTCCAAGAAACCAAAAATTAAAATAGGTGTACGCAGCCGGATCTTGATTGAACTCAGCTGTCATCTTGTACGTACCATTAGGAATATACAGACCTGATATATTTCCCAAAATGGACCCAGAACCATAGTTCGTACCCACTGTGATGGTTGGCGCAGAGATTGGCTCCCCACTCAAGTCGCATCCGATGTTGCTGATTTGAATATCAGCATAAGCTCCCTTGATTATCGTTTATATCGGGATCAGCGGCACATCCACTGTAAAGTATCGTTCATATACAGCGTGACTACCTTGACTCACCCCATTGTAATAAATCAGAAGTATCCTTGTCTTAATGGGAAGCGACGAGTCGCTGACCCAGTTGTTCTCATACTCAAACAAAGTGGCACCCCGGTCGGATAGGTTAGACGCTTCAAAACACCCCATTGGGTAAATTGAGGATTCACACTCCTATCTGCTCGTAGCTTGCGTTTGTCAGTGCCGGAATATTGATAAAATATGCTCGGTACCAAGTCTTGGTTTTGATTTTGGCCATTATGGTATCCCCAATAATCTTGCGCTTTAGACAGCCTACTTGGAACAGCGATACCGTCCTCATATTGCAAAGAATACACGGCGCCAACGATACCTACCGGATCATGCTGTTCCACGGATTTCAGGAAAATCCGCTTGCAGTCCGCGGTACCGCAACCACCATCAACCGTTTCAAGAGTTTTAATCGTTTCACCAGTTCATTTCGGTAATTAAAGATGTCTACCCGATCTAGCGCGTGACTTCCGGTTAGGTCGGGTCGCACAGTTGTTTGCGGCACGAACTGAACATAGCCGTTATGAAAGGTTATTCGATTGGGTTTGACGGATGAAACGGATAAATTTGATACAACTGCTTGGTAGGCTAGTGTATTCGGATTTGGGACACAATTACCATCACCACTGATAAAAATACTTTGGTAACTGAGGGGACAGTGGTGTAAGACTCCACCTCAATGTTATAATCTATAAGAATGCTATCGGTTTTATTAGCGTTAATGATTTTCGTTACCCACCAAGACCCAATCGACTCACTTAAATTTGAATTATTGACTGTCGATTCGGAAATAGTGAAATTGTAGACAACGCCATCATCGTTTGTTATTCTAAAGCCATTTCCTAGCCATTCTATTTTGATATTATCATATGGTGTAGTTTGAAAGTTCTGAGTGGATTGATTGAAAAAGAACTTCCCGCTTTTCCAAGTAGACTATATGTATGTCCGCTTCCGGATCCACATTACCGTTACGAACGTCCCATAGAAAGTTATTGTAGTCACTTTGTCCACTTGTCGTAAATCGATTATCGTAAACTTGTTTTACCGGACTTCCAGAGAAAACCCACCTACTCCCTCATCTGCAAGCCCGCGGATAGACCGATTAATCACCGGCAATGAATTGAGCGACCAGCCAAGTCCTACCCATGAGGCATTGTCCTCAACTTTGTTGCCGCCGGCATGGTACGATAAACTGAGCGGCAACTGAAGGGAACGTCCACTCACCGTATAAAGCGGTATCGAAATGTTTGGGATACCGTGAAATAACTCACTGGTACCTCGCCGTAGCGTTCGATTGCAGCTGCATTTGGACTCAATGGTGTAATGTTCTTCAATTCCGCCTGCGCGCTTGCATATTGCCCCAGAAATCCAAGAAACACAACCAAGACATGCAATTTTCGAATCATATGTAGTAATCCTGTTTTAGTCCTTATTTTATTTGATATCCGATCCGGTAGACAAATGTTTGCGTTCTGGGCACCTGCCGATGACTGAGGAAGTCCCACATCAGCTTCATTTCGCCATTCACTTTGCCCAGCTTGTAGCGCTTGGATAGCCCAATAAGTCCAGATGATTGCCGCAGAAAAATCCTTTAACTGGTCCACATTTTGATCGCATGTCGGTAGTTCAGCTCATATCCGCCAGTCGCGTAGATCTGGTCCTTGATCTTCCAATCCAAGTAACTGCGAAGGCCAATGCCTTGATGGGTAACGGACAGCGCTTCCCAGCTCCTGCCCCAGCCTATCTTATAGGAGGCGCTGATGCCTAGAATCGACCGGTCGTTCAACTTATAGCCCAAGGAGAACGCCGTCGGAGGTCACCGGGAAAGTACCGTGCTCGTTGGGACTGGACATTGAAGCCCAGCTCCAGCCGGTCCAGAAACGACCGGGTCTTCTGCGTATTGGGCTTAAAAGAAGGAGCTTCCGCATCCCCATTTTGCCAGCTACCGGTCTGAAGACCTTGTGCTCGGCTTCGGAGGGTTGCCAACTGACTTTGTGCCGCACCCATGTTTTGTTGGAGCGCGGAAGTTACTCCTGAGCCCTGACCAAACTGCGTTTGGAGCAGATGGACGACCGGGTCTGCAAACCAGCCAACGACGCTGGGTCAGGCGATTCACTGCAGGGCAAACAGTGTTCCCAAAAGCGAGTACTTACGGAAAAGGCCCGGAACGACGGCTGCTTCATGGCCAGATTAATTAGCCGCTGGGCCAGACGGTCTGGATGCTCCAGATCCGACTTTAGCTGTTGTACCTGCGCTGAGTAGTAATAAACGTCTTTTGGAGCCCGCGGAGCGCCTGTACCATCCCCAGCTTTTCCAATTCGGCTTTTAAATGCCGCTGCCGTTCCTGAAGCTGCCGTCGGACCCGGGAGGAGGAGTTAAAGCGCCCCGGAGCGTCTTGTACTGGTTCAATGTAAGTGAAGAATCGGCATTGCCGGCCCGCTGAATAAACGACAACGAGGTAGTGATAGAGTCCAGTGCCCAGAATAAAGAGATTGATAAGGACGAACCTCCTGAAGTAGATTTAAGCCCATCGTACCGAGCCGCGACATCACCGAACACCCGGTTGGCTTCTGCAGAGTCCTTCTTCCAAAGTTTTCGCTTGAGCTTTTCCTCCCTCCGCTGCAACCGCGTTAAATACCCGTCTGTAGCCTTTTCTAGGTTGCGGTGGGCTTTTTCCGCCTTCTGTTGCAAACCTGCCAGCCATTTCCTGTACGGCAAGTGCCGTATCCAAACGACTACCTTCTTGTGCCGATAGCGTTCCGGTAACCAGAAGAAAAAAAGGGTGATTTGAAAGGGAAGCAGTTTGATAAGGTTTCGTTTTGGTGTATTAAAATTGAAGAAGTCGGTCCATACTTCAATACCGTATTACTAACGGTATTTAATACATTTTTTACGATACGAATTGAGTCGTACCCTGATGGGGATAACGGTGGAAAATTATTGAACCGCCTAGATGAAGACATAGGCCTTCCAACCAACTTCCTGCATTGATAATCAAAGAAATTACTGATTAGCTCTGTAGTAATTGTCCTCCAATAGCCTATCAGCCCCCGCTGCCGGGCAACTTTTTAATCCAGATATCTACCATACATCGCAGGTCGCCTTCGTCGATTGTAGGCAGTTAAGCGATGTAAGCAATCCTTTTGTGTTCTTTGTTTCCGACATTAGCGATCATACACTGATGTGGAGAACAACGGACAATTATCGAACCGCCTTCAGGAAGATATATTGCTATTGAAGGCGTTAAAGCAATTGATTATCAGCACGAGCTGTTGTGAAACTCGGGAAATTTCGAGTCCTTCTCTCGCCCCACCGCGGTTTTCCATGACCCTTCCTTAGTCGAAAAGCTACGATATATCGTAGGTTGACCTCCTTGAATGCACACGTCTTACAACTGCCTGTTGGGAGCTTTGTAGGTCTAGCCTTGTCGACCTAATCGTTCATGGTGAAAAGTTCGGGCAACCGGCTATGTCGGCTCCTGCGGCAGCCGACACATAAAGGCCGCTTTTAAGTACCGCCCAAAGTTGCGGCAAAGCCATTGAGTAGACGTCGAAAACCAAAAGGAATTGAAACTTAACTCGGGAAGTTGCCCATATTCAACATCATCCCAAGATTATCGGCCACGCCTTCGTCTGGATGGGTGCGCAAATATTCGACACCGTTCCGAGTAAACCAACTCACCACCTCCCTTCACCCATTTGCCTGTGTTATAATTCCACTTACCTGTTACAACGGTTCGCCCTGACTTTATTAGAGCAATGGCGTATGCCCCGGTTCTTTTTGACCCATCGAAAGATCGCTTTCGCCATCATCTGGATGAAGCGAAACGTGGAGATATGACCGTCAGAGGTCCAAATTCCAGTAATGATGTAATCAGCCCATTTAGCCATAGCAGTTAATTTTTAGTAATATATGAAATCTATCAAAACTACACGTCTTCGGTCGGGCTCCGCCCAATAAAGAAGCCGGCGCAATAAAGCCATCATGATAAACCGTGCTATCATCACCGGATTCGACCAGTTCCGCGCCATGCTGCAGAGTTCGTAAGTCCTACCACACAGGAATAGGAAAGTGCGAATTGTTATTAAGGCATACCGACGCCCGCGGCCCCGCGTGCAGAGCATCGAATCTAAAATTTTCCGAAATTCTCTTTGACCCGGGATGGAATCATCATACCATTGGACGTCGTTATCAAAAAGCATTTGCCCTTGAGAACAAACCTTCTCGATAACTTCGAAAACCATTACCGACTCGCCATTGAAATAAAATGGGCTGGGTATTCAGCATCCCCGGCAATGCGGTCCTGAAGCTATTCCAGTTAGGAGGAACATGAGCCGCATATGCGGGCGTCATTAAAGTCGCGGCTCCATTATTCGAAACCTTCCGAAAAAACTCCTGCAGGGACATTCCAAAGGCGCGAACGATTCTTGCCAATGTTGAAATCCTTAAGTCCTGCCCCTTTCATATCTCCTGAATTGGGCACGAGAAATATTATGTTCGTAAGCGAAGTATTCATAAGAGGAATAGCCTTTTTGATGCGAAGTGCGAATTGCTCGCCCATCTTACGAAGCAAAACTTCATCATCTGTTTCTGACCTGTCAGACTGCAGCCCTTGGATTTCATAAATTAAAGTAAGGCCGCTGGCTACTCATAGATTACCCTCATATGGTACACCTTTTAGATACTACTTTTAAGTAGCTTGGATGAAATTCAGGTGGTGGATACACAACGATTTAAACTGATGCTCGGCAGCATCCCAGATATGGTAGTGGTACTAAAATTTCAGCCTACTCCAATAATTTGTAAAATGGAAGAAAAATTAATTTAACTGTTGATCTGATTTGTAAGTCGGTTGCAAACCGCCTCAGCAAAAATCCGCTAGGGCTTGAAGTGATTGTTTACAACAACAACAGGGTCCTCCATATAGCACGGAGCCCTTGGAGTTACCTGACGTTTCAAACATCGGTTGACGTCGTCGACGACGTTATGCCCGATCGCCAATTCGGTAGCCCCAGAGATCCAAATCGAAGTAAGACTTTGGATTAAGGAAATAGACGAAAATATTATCCAGCCGATTATTCAAGGTGACCAAGGAAGATAGATCTGGATTTTATTCGGTTCATGCTAACCGATCTATTTAAATGCCGTGAAGGAAGCCAGGCTCCATGAGATCTTCAGAGATTTCTACAGAATACCGACTTCAAATTGCTTCAATCGCAAATTGCCGTGATCGCACCCAGTATAGAAATCGATTATGGAACAAGCGGCTATTACTTCAACCAAAGTGATCTAGTACTTGATAGCAGTTTAGTCGATATCAAAAATTCAAGTAAGTTGAAATTCAGACAAGATGTTTTACTCCAACAACTTTTCTATTACTTTGCATTTCAACTTGAGCCCTTTCAGCTGGCAGGCCGCAACAATCCATTGTCGAAACGATATCGTTACAACCCCTTCACAAATATTGACAGCTTTTCACTGTTTTTCCCAGATATAATCGATTAGAGAAGGTGCCTGTGCTTAGTCTATTCAAGAAAGAAGAACAACTGCGGAAAGCAAAGAATATTTTTGGAAGAATCTCGCGGATTGACGCCAACTAAATTGGCGGCTGGGTTAACACGCCCTTGGGTACTCACATATTATGGAGCCATACAGCCTCAATTGAAAATGAAAAGTTCTACTAGCTTGTCCTACATCTTCAAATTCCTTCACCGAGCAAGTTTAACGCTTATTGGTTCAGATCACCTGTCCGGATGACTCTAGAATCCGTGAGGTGTCGATCCAACACCAGTATCATTACGAAAAGGATTCCGTAAATGCATCACGGGCTATACCTGTCACTGCCGTTACGGGACAGTGACAAACCGGCCCAAGAAATCAGACTTACTCCTATTCCGACGTAATCATTCAGCCAGCCTCAATGGATCTTAATCCTATAGCCTATTTATCCCCAGCTCATCCCCTATGGCCTTACCTGGGACGGTATTTATTATTTTAACTCTGATGCAAAGGCATAAAGCATAAGATTTCCATCGCCAGTTCCGAACCTCTGAATCGTGACAATGGTTGGGGGCAGCTTGACAAGTTCGCCGAGAGCCTAGGGAAAAGGAATGAAAAGTCGCAGGAGATGTACGAGAAGCAAGTAACCTCCATCTCTGCAGGAGCGATCGGCGTCACCTTGGCCTTGATCGACAAGATAATCCCGTTACTAACTCGCTCCGGCCTGCCTTGCTTTACTTCGGTGGTTGTCACTTACTGCGACCATATTGGTCAACCTTCGATCGCACACAGTTTCTTTTCGCCATCATTCCAAAACCATCCGCGAGATCCAGAACCGCGACGGCTACGACCCAGAGAAGGTAGACGCTCGGAATAAAGCCATCGGCAATTGGAACAATTGGACGACCGGTCTCCTCATCGCGGGATATCTCTCGTTCTTCTTTTATCACCATAAACTTGATCAATGGCAAAGCAACGAAGGCGCCGCTGCAACAAACCCTGTGACAACAGTCCAACACCCCAGCCCTGCCAAAACCCCAGACGAGCAACGTCTA
>VJWM01000389.1:0-23995 GCA_010909165.1 Anthoceros angustus | reverse complement strand
TGTTTCGTTGTAACAATGGCTTTGTTCCTCCCGATGCAAGCGTACCACTATGTCATCGGCGAGGATGCTTGCATTTCAGAATCACTGTGATGTACACAGAGGTCCGTTGTAATGAGCCGACAAATTCAGCTTGACTTATTTACCTCAGAAATCAGCAGCTGTCTAGCTGCAAGGCTTCATAGCTCAAAACCAGCTCACCTGATAGGGCGGATGTCTCAGCTGCAAGAGCTTGATTTAAATCAAAACCAGCTCACCAGTCTGCCTGCAGAAATCGGGCAGCTGTCTGCAAACGCTTGATTTAAATCAAAACCAGCACCAGCCTGCAGAAATCAGGCAGCTGTCTAGCTGCAATGGCTTTACTTAAATCAAAACCAGCTCACCAGTCTTCCTGCAGAAATTGGCGGCTCTAGCTGCAAACGCTTTACTTAAATCAAAACCAGCTCACCGCTCTGCCTGCAGAAATCGGGCAGATGTCTCAGCTGCAAACGCTTTACTTAAATCAAAACCAGCTCACCGCTCTGCCTCAGAAATCGGGCAGCTGTCTCCAGCTGCAAATGCTTGACTTAAATCAAAACCAGCTCACCACTCTGCCTGCAGAAATCGGCAGCTGTCTGAGCTGCAATGGTTTTACTTAAATCAAAACCAGCTAACCAGTCTTCCTGCAGAAATTGGCTGTCTCATTACCAAGCTTGAATTAGCGGAAAATCCTTTAAAGATATTGCAGAAAAGATAAGGCAGCGTTTTCAATTGTAGAATAGTTGTAGAGGTTATCTTAAAACCCTCTTTACCTCATCAACCCTTAACATCAGTCTAATCATCGATAGATAAATCCAATTTTCACTCGTAGTTGCTAGATACTCATACTCTTTAGAGTTCTTCGATTACGCCCAATCCATGCAAAAGTCCTTTCCACAATCCACCTGTTGGGGAGGACTTTAAAGCTTAAATCAATGGTTTTGAAAACTCTGCTATTTTATCCCTATGCATCCAGTACCTGAGGAGGCCTTCTAACGATCTCAAAGCCAATCTCATATTTATTTTGGCGGGTTTGCTTTAATAAAGTGCCTTGATAGCCTATATCCGCCCAAACTTTGGGGATGGTTGAAAATAAACTTTTGCATTTGTCTAACAGCTTAATTAAGCCCGCTCGCTCGTTTTCGTCAGCAGTTCCTACCACAGCATGTTAATAAAAACCTTGCGTATCTACTACAATGTGCTTTTACGCCCCTTAACCTTTTAGCCCATCATAACCTGTGAGCCTTTCTACTGTTTTAACAGACTGGCTATCAACGAGGGCAGGCAGGATCAGGCTCTTCCCAATACAACTCTTAATTTTTCCTTAATGTGATTAATTTCCTCCAACTGCGCTTAAGCAACAACTAGCTTATCCTCATTTTAATAGAGATAAGGCGATTATCTCTGCTACAATATCTTTGGCTATATGATAAGCAGCTAACTACTCTTCCGCAAGCATAGGAAGCTATCGAAGCTGCAGACGCTCTACTTAAGCGACAACCAACTAGCAGCCCTTTCGGCAGAGATAGAGCAGCTAACTAAACTATTAAATTTTAAGCTAAAGCGGAATCTACTAGAAAACATTCCAGCAAAAGTAAACAGTTTTCAAGCTATAGCTGAAAAGGTAGATGTCTTCATAACTATAACATTAAAAGCACTGGGCACCCTCCAAGGTTTTTAAGAATATAGATTAACGCGAGTTATCAGAGAAAACCCTCTAAGGCTGCTTCAATTATACCTAAGCTGTAAGCCAACTCATTAACTGTTGTTTTTCGTGTAAGTACATTGAATGCACAGCTTACAGGGCTCGTAAGCATAGGTCAATATTCCGCTGATAAGATTGATAAAAATTGCAAGCAATGCGATGTCGATAATGTTCGATTTGACAAGAGTTTTCAATTTATTGTTAATATTTTCAATGATGCCTTGCTTTCTTAATATAATCTTATCTATCAATGACACTAGCTTGTTTTCATATTCTTTCTAAGCCTATTAATAATTTCTAAGCCCTTGCTGTAAAGCTTGATAAACATTTAGTGAGGATAGATCCTTCGTCGGCAAACATTTTGCCAAAATCCTTTAGATAGATCAGAGACACGGACTTGGGTCATCCACATTTCCTGATGTTAACATATAAGCAAAAATTTCTCCTTTATCCTTAATAATACGCTTTAAAAACTAAGTCTGCATACCTAACCTCTGAAAGTTGTCTCTCTACTTAATAAAAGGAATTTTATAAGTACGGGATTGCATAAGAAGTAGCTTGAAAGCGTATAATTAAATAGTTTGAATTTATAAAGGTAACCGATAGATGTTTTCCTCTTTGTTTTCCTTATCCGATAATTCGCGTTAAGTAACCTCTAATCTTTAATGGGAAAAGGATTTTTTATGCGGATGCCTTTTTATCTATAGAGAGATTCAAGGATATGCTTTAAAAACTAGGTCTGCATACAGTTCTCTAAAGGCTGCTTATCTAATTAACGAGAGGGGTTGCCTAGGACATGGAATTGCCTAAGGATAGTTTAAAGCATATGAAGGTTGAGCAGCCCTTTGAGTTACATACCTAATAAAGCCTGTTTTTAAGGAGAGAGAACCAGCTTTTATAAATTTAATTTACTTTTAAAATATATAGCTATAATTTCTTTAACCGGTATAGTTAAAACTTATAGCCAAATCCTGCGCCTGTTCCTACATTGCGATATTTTTAAAATGGCTGGTAGAGATAGTCAATGAATACATCCATAAAGATGCGTTCACTCATTGAATAATAAATACCTGATTTTAATATGCCTCCTACGGCAAACTTTGAAACCTTCTCATAGGCAACAGGATTTATTAGTCACATTAATCCTTGAAAAGCTAGGCTATTCCAACATATCCGTCGAGAAACTCCCGAACGGATAAATATATTTTATTCAAAGCTAATTTGAGGATCTCTACTTTACTTTTGCCACAACATCTATCTCTATGAACTCTACTATGGTTAGAGAAATAGTCAAAATTGCTCCAACCCTTAGATATTCAAAAGGAGGAGAGGAAGAGAAGCTTCTATTTGATAGCTTGTGCCTATATTCCCATAAAGTTTTTAAAGCTTATTAGCATGAATAAACGCACCGGAGACGGATTTCTAAGGTCATTGGCTGCTCCTCTATCAGGCATGTAGCTCTCCTATGCTGAGAAGGAAAGGCATGCGATTCCTATATAAATTTTATTCATGAGTGATCCTTATTTTAGTTGGAATGCTTTCTTTATTGCCTGCATATACTGCAACAATTGCATAGCCTTCTGCAGATTTTTTAGATTTGCAACATTTTTTATAGACTAAAGGAGCGCTAGCCGGAATTTGCGCCGTAAGAATCCCTTTGTGATAGACACGATAGAGAGTTACATAAGGTGAGGGGATATCCATGTTATCTCTAGCGGGTACTCAGTTCGTAAGTATTTACACTTGCTTAAGGAGGCGGCAGCAGTAGGGACAGGAGGATCTGTAGGGTAGATAGAGACCTCATTCGATTGAGCAGACAGGTCAAAATTATTGCCCGCACAGGTTGCAAATTGATAATCAACTAAGATTTATTGTATAGATATTGCCGTTAGGAGGATAGCTAGCAATGTGGCTTCAAATTCGATCGTGTTTAATTGACCGACAAGCATATCTCCAATAAAAATCCTTGAGTAAGGTCAGGATCAGGGCTAATGGGTAGGCTATTCAATTTTAAACTACCCACAACATAGAGACCGTGGGCAACACATCCTTAAAATTTACAGATAAGGCGTCACTTGTTCCAGTATTTTCAAGTCGGATAGAAAAGTAACTTTCTCCAAGAGAAGAACTTATGGACTGCACGGTTGACAGTTTTTCGAGTTTATAATGGGTGCTCCTACTTGAATCTGTAAGCCCAGGGCGTTGACTGTATAATCATCCGATGTAGTCGTACCTAAAGCATAGGCCTTTTTGATTATAGGTAATAGCATGAGAAACATCTATGCTTGTAATATCATATCCCTGCCTACCACCGATTTATTGAGATTATTAAAGGGATCAGCGTTCAAATTTCCATAGCTACCTCTTTCATCCAATTGAGAAGAGCCTACGGCTACGTATTTATTATGAATAGGATCTAGCTCAAGAGGAAGTCAGGTGTTAATTTGAGAGGCAAAAAAATTGTTGAGGGATTATTAACCCTGAAAGAATTGGCTGCGATGAGTGAGGTAAACTTTTGCAAGAGCAGGCAATCACCTGTTTTATTAACATCCCTTCAATTGCGCTAATAAAGCCTTCCAGAGAGTACGCCGGAAGGAGGAGCACAAAACCCGACACCTCTACAGGATTAATGGTTCTCGAGGCTTGCTCACAGCCTACAAAAGTGTCATGTTATGGGTCAGCATTAAAGTTGTTGGCATAGACGACGGCCAACGTCCATCCGGCACTGTTATGAGTGTCATCTGTAGCTACTATGGTTCCATATATTCCACCTGCTATATATGGGCCATCTGCATCTTGAATAATGGAGGTTACATCGGCACTTCTTACATAGTTTCCTGATTGCGTGTAACCAGGTGTGATAGCTTCTTGGCTGGTGGCTGGATCGGCTGTAATCGTGTAACTGATTTGTTGGGGAGTAGTCAGGTGATAGCTACATTAGGTAAAGGAGGTAAAGGGGTGTCCCAGAAACCATAACTTCCTCCCATACCAATTCGGCATAGAGGACAGTACTACCTGGGAGTAGATCAAGGATTGCTGAAGAGCTGTTTTCAAGGTAATTTAAAGTCATGGCGGGTGGACTAATTCCTAGGGATAAGGGCCATGAGGTGGAGTTCCTACTTGCTTGGTAGGATCTGTAGTGATAAAAAGGCGCCAATAGAATCATCTGTGCCAGGATTGTTTTCTTGTAGATACTAGAAAGACCGATGTATTTCCTGTAAGTGATTCCCCATTATCGGTGGTGGTATAACGTAGAATATAGGTAGCTTCAAGAGGAGAGCCTAAAGAAAACCCCAGCAAAATACAGAAAAACGTCAGTAACTTTTCTGAGCGTAGGTAAAGAAGAGCGAGAAGAAAGAAGAGGCATTTATCATTAGCAAGATCCTCAGTATAAAATTTTGTTTTCCTTAATAGAATTTTTAAAATTCACTAGAGGCGAGAAGAAAATAGGTCTATACCTTAATTTTTGAATTTTGTTAATATAAATCTTTTCTTTTCAAAATTTTTAATTTCATAGAAGATAATAAAAAATTTAAGCTAGATCAGCATTTTTAGATGCATGGATATTAGGCTCTACCACTTTCCAAAGTTTCGGCTTTATTCATAGATAGCGTTAAGCCCTATATCTTTGTGTTTTCTTCTAAAAGTGCTACCCAAAGGCATTTTTTTAAAGCAAGTGCAATAGCTAAAAACTTCTTGAATATTCAAGCAGATGAAAATCAGGTCTACGAGAAATTGCAGTAAATTCTAGCTTATAAATTTTATCCATTTAATTTTAAGTAGGACGGAGGCGGTGGGGAGGCAAAAAAGAAATTATTAATTACAAGATATTTTAAGGGGATAAACGTTGAATATGCCATATTTGTTCTGCAAAGTGATAGCTAAAACGATCATGTAATCGATTAGTTCTTCCTTGCCAAAACTCATAGTAATAAGGCTTGATAATAAAACCACCCCATTTATCTGGGCACGGTATTTTAAGGCCTTCATACATCAGTAAAACGTTCATATTCTTCTTCTAAAATCTTTCAGGAGGAAGAATACTTCCTTGATGGGAGGCCTAAAGCGCCTAATTGGCTTTGACACGTTTATCAAAATAACTCATCGAGACTTTTCGCGAAGTTTTTTCTGCTAATCCTTGAATAATTACTTGCCTCCAATTCCTTCCACAAGAAGATAACCGATACTTGAGGATTTTCAGTGATTTCTTGAGCTTTACGGCTTTCATAGTTGGTGAAAAGGTTAAGCCTCTCGTCCAACTTTTAAGTAACACTGTACGTATAGAAGGAAGGCCGGCTTTGAGCAGGTAGCAAGGACCATGGCATTAGGTTCTAAAATTTGTAAAAGTATAAGCTTCTTCTAGCCAAGCTTGAAATTGTTTTGGGATTAGCCATGAGGTCTTCGCGTTTAAAACTTTTTGCATACTCTGCTCTTAACTCTTCTAAATTCATTCAAATTTTCAAAGGTTTTTAAATATTGACACTTTTTCCTTATATTATGAGCATACTGTTAAATTTTTTTGAAGACATTTAACCTAATTACATTATGCTAGGAATTGCATGTCGATAAAGCTTTCTCTTAAAATCTTCAAGTCACCACAAGAAGATCTTAATGCGAGTGGATTTAATATTCCTCTGGATCCCTTTTAGGTCGGATTATCGATGATACACGCATCCAAGCTTCTTTGCCATCTATTGAATATATTCTTAAACAAGGCGGAGCATTGTTTTAATGAGCCACCTAGGACGACCTAATGGCCAAAATTTCTAATTTTCTTTAGGGCCGTGTGCTAAACACTTGTCTACGCTAATCGGTCAGTACATATGGCAATTGACTGTGTAGGTAGAAGCGTTGAAGCGCAAGTACACAAAACTGGGGCCTGCTGAGGTAATGTTATTAGAAAATCTTCGTTTTTATCGTGCCGAAGAATACCTGAGCATAATTCCTTTTGCCCAGCAGCTGTCAAAGTTAGGGGATGCCTATGTAGATGTTCTTTTGGCACCGCTCATCGCAAGCATACTTCTACTTATTACCTGCCTAAGCTTTTCCCGCAACAAGCAGCCATGGCTTTCTTATGGAAAAAGAAATTCTATTTTAGAAAATTTATAAGAGATGCTAAAAACCTTTTGCGCCATTATAGGAGGAGCCAAGATATCTACCAAACTAGGGCTTTTTAAAACTTTGTTAAATAAGGTAGACATTCTTTTAATTGGAGGGGCGATGGCTTTCACTTTTATGAAAGCCCAATATACTATCGGGAGTTCTTTATATGAGCCAGAATTTGTAGGTATAGCAAAAGATATCTTAGATGAAAGTCGGATAAAGGGTACAAGTGGTTTTACCAGCGATCATATTATTGCTCAGCAATTGGAAAAGTCAGCTGATGTGTCTACGATATCAAGCGAAGCAGGAATTCCTAGAGGTCATCAGGGATTTGATATCGGCCCTAAAACCATTCAACAATTTTTTGCATCTATTCAACAGGCTGCTACTATTTTTGGAACGGTCCTTAGGTGTCATTGAGCTATCAAGTTTGCTAAGGTACAATAGCTATAGCAGAAAAGTTGGCTCATTCATCGGCAACTACTTTAGTAGGAGGAGGATTCTATACCGCTCTACAAAAGGCCGGGCTGATGGAAAAATCACTTATATCCTACAGGAGCCTCTTTAAAATTCCTTGAATCAGGTACCCTACCGGGCATAGAAGCTCTCTAATGCATAAGGCTTGCTATCTACATTCTATCTGTTATTATCATATCTTAAGTTTTTTCTCCTCTTGGTTAGAGGAAAAACTCCTTGAATAATAAAAAGAATGTTTTATGACATGTAAAATTTACTTTTGTAAGCTTTTCTATAATAGTCCTACAGAAAGCCAGCAGATAATGTAACTTGAGGAATATGATAAGTATTCTCCCTCAATCTTTGCTCTTCGATTCTCAAAATTCTTTTTGAGTCACATTTTTCTTTTAGAATCCCCTCCACTCGTAAAAATTAGCTATATCTTCAATATAAAGGTTTTGCATGTCAGGGTCCAATGCGGTAGATGAACAGAGTTTAGTAAATAATGGAGCTATTTGTGGCTCGTCCATAATTACGAGCTAGAAAGCTCGTTCCGATGCTATAATTTTCTTTTAATTACTTTTGACTATAATATTTTAAGAACCTTAAAGATACTGTTGTTATTACGCTAAGTCTTCGGGTGCAGTGATTCCCTTCATTAAAGTGTAAGGTCATGTTTCCTAGTGCCATATTGATGACTATCCTATTTACCCGTCTTTCTAGTTGCTTTTCTCGAGAAAATGTCTTTATATAATGATAGGTGGCTTTTTAAGTTACTTTGTTATATTCATTCTCATCCTTCATCCCGCTCGTGAGTCTTGCATCCTCATTCTTTGGATAAAATGCAACAAATCCTTCCTTTGGGTTGCAAAGGATTGATTGCTATGTTTCGCAATTGGACTTTCTGATTTTTATGTAATGTCTGAACTTTGGAGTAGTGCCATTTTATCGGTGCTGTTTTGGGGTTTGCTAACCAAGTGACACGCGTGAGCAAGCTAAAAGGTTTTATGGTCTCTTTGGCATCAGACTAATTTCTCAGGGGTGGGCAGGACAAGTGTCTGTCTTTTATCAGTCGTCATACTTATAATCCTAATATTCTATGGGACAGATGCATGGGATCAATCCTTGTTAATGTTAGTTTCCTGGTCCTTTTATCAGGATTGGGGGCTATCTTTTATTTCGATGGTTAAATAGCTGTATACTAAGTGATCCTCTCTACTACGATGCAGCCGTGCATGGAAGATAAAAACCTTAAAGATAAAAAGCTATCATTAAGGCAAACTTTTGCCTATCTTTCTAAATCAAAATATCTACATACTATTATTGTTCTTTCTTATAATTTAGTGAATGTAACCTTACGTAAGTGATCTGGAAAGTGCAAGTGCATGACTGTATCCTAATCCAGTGACCAGTCTTTATACCAGCAAATCTCTACGATTATTGGAGTTATTGCTACTTTTGTGCTTTGTTTGTTTCCGGGAATATGTGCATTGGGATGGACCTTTACAGCCATGTTACTCCCATCATTCTCTTCTTTAGGGTTTTTCTTTTTCTTTTCATGAAAGGACATTTGGCAGAGGTTGTCATGGTGCTAACTGAATGACTCCTACTTATGTTAGTAGTCTTTGCTGGTTCGGTACAAATATTCTTAGTCGTGCTGCTAAATACTCTGTGTACATGCTACAAAGAAATGGCTTTTATTCCTCTATCAGCCAGTGGAAATTAAAGAAGAAGGCAGCTATTGATGGAGTCTACTCAAGGCTTGGAGTCTAGTGGTTCTATTGCATCAAACCTTACTTTACTTACTTTTTCTACATTTACTGCCAGTGCGCCTTATGTAGCTCTTGTTCTATTTGCAGTTATAGCTGTATGGATGATGGCAACACGTATGTTAGGCTAGGGCTTTTTAATGAAATGACTTAAAAAGCCTGAAAGAAAAGATACTTTATCTGAAGTGATATCCTTAGCAAATAGGGAAAGCTGCAGGAACAGAAAAGCCGGCTAGAATGTAGGCTGCTAAAAATAGGCGATATGCTATTTTATTGTTCTCTAAATTCAGATAGCGACTTGATTGATGACGTTAAGTTGCTATCTTTTCTTTAAGAAAGAAATGAATTTTTAATATTTTAATTTTAGTTTTACTTGTTGAATGTATATCATCAATTTGTTAAAATTTTTATTTACAAAAGGTTGTGATGACTCAATTAGTTAACCCTGAGTTTGGCGCCCTTCGTTCTTTGTTTTGGCCTATTCACCGGCATGAGCTTAAAAAATGCTGCCGATGCTTCTCATGCTGTTCTTAATATGTTTTAACTATACAATCTTGCGTAACATGAAAGATGCGGTGGTGATTACTGCCGCTGGGGCAGAGATCTTACCATTTATTAAGGTATGGGTTCTTTTACCTATGGCAGTAGTGGTTACTCTTATTTTACTAAAATTTCCAACATTTTAGCCAAGAACGTGTATTTTATATCATGATCTCAGCTTTCTTAATCTTTATGCACTATTTGCTTTTCTTCTTTATCCTTTGCGTGAAGTGGTAGAATTCAACCACAGTGCAGATTATCTTCAAAGCCTTCTTCCTGCGGGTTTTAAAGGAATGATAGCGATGTATCGTCATTGGCTTTTAACTACCTTTTATGTGGGAGCAGAACTTTGGAGCACTGCTATAATGAGTGTTTTATTTTGGGGATTTGCCAACGAGGTGACACGCATTCATGAAGCCCGGCGCTTTTATGGAACATTCGGTATAGCTTCTAATTTTGCTGCGATAGCTGCTGGTCAGCCTAGGCATCTTTTGTTCTCAGCATATGGGGTTCATAGATAATGCTTGGGAAAAATCAGTCATGATGTTAACCACCATAGTGATCATTTCAGGCATTATTACTATGTGTGCACTTTTAGGTGGGTAAACCGCTATGTGTTGGTAGACCCTAGCTTGATGATTTTCATATGAATAAACGTGAAATTAAGAAAAAGGACGCTTAACCCTTCGCGAAAGCTTTTCTTATTTATCGTTCAAGTACCTTATTTGTATTGCTATTTTAGTCGTCTCTTATAATCTAGTCATCAACCTCGTGAGGTAGTATGGAAAGACCAGCTTAGGTATCTTTATTCCAGTCCAAAAGATTACAATACTTATAAATAATCTACTTCTATTCAAGGCGTAGTCTCAACATTTGTCATGCGTTGTTTATGGCTAAGTTTATCAGCCGCTTTGGATGGACCTATTACAGCTTTAGTGACATAGATTAACTATGTTAGTGACTTCAGCCGGCTTTTTCTGTTTTATGTTTTTCAAAACCATCTTCCGATACAGTAATCATGTTAACAGGGACTACTCCTTTAGCTATTGCTGTTTTTGGATCGGCCCAAAATTGTCTAAGTAAAGCTGCTAAATACTCTTTTGACACAAAAGGCGGCTTTTATTCCACTTAGCCATGAATGTAAGTTGAAAAGCAGCTATTGACGGTGGCTCTCGCCTCGGAAAATCAGGAGGATCCCAATTCATCAGGGACTTTAATGTTTTTTGGAAATTTAGTCATGAGTGCTCCATATGTAGCTATTTTATTAGTGGTGATCATCTTTTGGTTTGTAGCTTGTCGATCATTAGGTCGTCAGTTTAATGATCTAGTAAGATCTCAAGAAACACAGCAAAGCAGATCAAGCACCTTCTGAGCCTGCACAAACGCAGCCTGCAGTACCTAAAGCTATTGTAGTCTCAGGCTAACTTTCATAAAGGATAAACAAGGAGACCCTCTCCTTAAATCTTTTTAAGCTTTTCTTGCTTTATCGCATCCAGCTGGGTAAAATTTTTCTAAATTTTTACCTCTAGCTTAAAGATTACGCTTTAAACAAGCCTGCATACCCAACCCTTTGAAAACTGCCTCTTTGAGATGTATTTATAGAGTAAGCGATTACAGGAGTTGATCAAAAGCATAGTAGAGGAGAATCTCTAAAACTTTCTTTTGCTTTATCAATCGGGCTCTAACATCAGCTGATAAACAATCCAATTCTCCTTAGAGAAATTAAGCCATGGGCTTTAGAATTCTTCAATAATGTGCACAAGAAGAAGGTAAAGACAAGGGTTTTAAGGCACCTTCATAAAAAGCTTAGGAAAAATCTGGCCACCTAGAGGCGTAGAGGTTTAAGGAATGTTTCAAGGCTAGTAATCGGAGGAAAGGTACTCTTTTTTTAAGTTAGAAGAATTTTCTTTAACCATCGGTAGCAAGAATATTAAAGTTACCTACATTTTTAGATCAAAATGATCCATAGGTTTTAGCTTCTGATCCTTTAACTGCTCTTCCATGACAGCCATAATAAGGCCAAATTTATCCTACTGTCTCTTTCTTTCTAGGAATGGCTAGCTCTACAAAGATAAAAGTCCTAGTAGAATAAAAGTAATAAAGAATGGATCAGAATTCTAGCCTGTAAAGTTAGCCCTATCAACACAATAAACTGCAAACAAGTGGTAACTTTGCACACAAATAGCTCGAAATTGATAGTGACTAAACGCTTATCAAGCAGAAGATGTACTAAAAATTATCACTGCGATATCGCGACAACTCAGAGCGATATTTTGCCAAAGCATTAATCGACCTTCGCTGATAAGAACAATAGCCACAAAAATTACAAAAATTTATCGGTGGATGGATCATAAAGTTGCCAAATTTAGTAGTGATTTTTATGCCTTGCTAGATATCCATCCAGGCCATCACTAAGACATATTGCTAGCAGGATCATATCACTCAAAAGACGTTTTCCTGTAAAATAAAAAGCCAAAGGTATACAGCAAAAAGAGATTGTTAGGTAAAGATAATAGCATGCGTTGAACAATTTAAATTTCCATTATTTTAGCCTATCTGCTCCTTTTTTTATCAATAAAATCGCTTAAAACTAGTTAAAATAATCACTAGGTTTTCTTAAGATTTTTGGTAGATAGGAGTAAACAACAGCTGAACTCTAAAAATAAGTTTAGCTGATATTTTGACAGTAAAATGCTAAAGCTCTTCAAAGAAAACTACTATCAATTTAAAATTAATATTTTATAAAGATTTTTAAGAGGTAAGGAAGGATAATCAACGTTATTTTCAGTCATGTCTGGCAGCTCCTAAAAAAATTTATGCTTCCTATTTAAAAAGGCAAGTAGCGCTTCTTTAAATGCTGTAAGTTGGCTAGAAAACTATTATGCTTTTATCTTAAGGCGATGACATTTCGAGACGAAAAGGCTTTTTAAGGATTAATCTATTTTAACATTGTATTCCGGAAAAAATATTCTAGACGAAAATAATTAATAAATTGACAAGAATGGATTAATAAAAGATGAAAGCTTGGGAATTATCTCCTAGGCAATCTGCAATATTAGTGCAGTTTTTAACTTTTAAAAGAGGCATTACATGAAATACCTCCAGCGCGTTATTAATCTGAAACGCTATCCCGAATGATGGATAGCTTGGTTAAAGAAGGAAATGGGTATCACTGATTATTCTGCTATTGGGAAGCAGTCGATGGTCGCAACGACGAAAGCACTTGCCGCAGAGTTCAACAGCTGTTCATAAAAGATTTTAATGAACATCGAGGACTATAGGATGCTCTCGCATATGCATCTTTGGCTCCACATTGAGAAGAACAAAATACCCGAGTTGATTATTTTAGAGGATGACGCCTGCTTTAATGACTTTTTGAAATCCCAGAGTTGTTTGGGATGGGACTTTTTTCTACAGTGGCCTTCTTTCAAAGCATCTGCCTCCAGGTCTATTGACGATAAAATTATGATTCCTCAATTTCAAAGGATCTACACTTTTACTACCCTTTAGTTATAGGTTGAGTTATAGCGGTGCTTAAACTGATTGGAAGGTTAAAGAAGATAGGTTTTAATAGAGCTGTGGATGGATTCATAAAAGATACATTTGATTGTCTTAAATGTTTTGTTATAAAAATCAAGAGTCTATCCTGCCAATGATTTAGGATCAGA
This sequence comes from Anthoceros angustus, assembly GCA_010909165.1. Classification (NCBI taxonomy): domain Eukaryota; kingdom Viridiplantae; phylum Streptophyta; class Anthocerotopsida; order Anthocerotales; family Anthocerotaceae; genus Anthoceros; species Anthoceros angustus. The sequence goes on along the minus strand of VJWM01000389.1, from coordinate 10,739 downwards.
TGTTAATCCGACATTCAAAAGTTTTTATAAGTCAGATAAATAAACAGGCAGCTTTTTTTTCCTCTTACCTAAACAAGGCTGATTTCTAAGTGGAACAGTGCAAGCTTTGAAGCTAAAACTAGAGATAAACAGTTGAATAAATTAAAAACTATATGAGTAAAGTGCTAATGACCTTTCGACTTAAGAAAAGGGAAGCTAGATAGAGTCGTTAGTAGCATACCAGCATAGGTAAGAGGGCTCTATGAGGAGCTAGAATTAATTTTCCGCGCTTTCCTCGGAGAAATAAAATAGAATTTTATTCTTCTTATCCTGGATTACACCATCCCAGTAAAATATACAAAAGCTAAGCTAAGCTAGTTGAGCTATAGCAATCAAAACGAAGATTGCAGGCAAAATCATTAGTTTTTAAGGTATGCTTGAGTTGTGAATTGTAACCTTGCTTGAATAAAAAAAGTTTTGAAGGGTTTGCCCATCCTGCTGACTTGGGTAGGTAAGGGATTTCCTCATATTTTCAAGAGCCAGCTGCTGGTTTTCAGGGCTTTCATCTTTGATGGCGGATGGATAGGCTTGTTGGCCATTCTACTTGGTAAACGTTTAGCAAGTCCAATGCCTCCTTCTTGATATTCTTGCTCTATCTCTGCAACTTATGAAATTTTGAGTAATGAGCTCTATTATCTAATGGCAGCTTTTTCAGCTAGTTCTTCGTCAGTTAAATTTTCATCAGTCTGGATAGGATAAAATTTTCTATCAGAGTATCAACATTTGTGCTCTCATTTCTTTAAAGCTTTGGTTTAAATTGGCCACCTCCTTTCTGAAAAAATTTTGATCACGCCTTATTCTTTCTGATTTTCCTCTATTCTCTCTTGCTCCTGCCTGATTTGCTGTTGCATTTGTTCTATTTCTTCTAGCTCTTGGTTTATTCGCTCTTGAGCTTTGCTTGTAGCTTTAAAGGCTTCCATTAAATCTGCCTGCTTTTGGCTTATTAATTCAAAGTCTTTTAAGTTGACACTGTTCAACCCTCAGTCCAGAGAAGACTATATTTAAAGCGGAAAATCTTCTAATAATTTCTTGTTTTCTATAAAAGTTGTTGATATTCTTCTCGAAGTTGCCCAAAGTCATCTTCTAATTCATTCAATTGTAAATGAACAATGTTACTCTCGGCGGCAGACGTTCCGCCTCTATTTGTTTGAGTTCCATACAAATATCTGGTCTATTACATTTCTGAACAAGCGAATCCTGTTCACATTGCGCTAATTTTGCAGTAACCACTCTAATCTGGCTTCAAGGGATTTAAAAGAACGCCCTTGTATAGAACGGATAAATTTTTTCAACTGTCATATCGTTAAACCTTACTTTAAATTTTAAGATTTATTCTTTTTATAAAAGTTAGCAAGCTTATTTCCTGAATCATATTTACATTCAATCAATAAGCGTGTGTATGTAAATTTGGTTTATTAAAGATAATAAATTAACTCCATTAATATGTTTATAATATGTTAGTAAATCTAAGGATAAAAGGCAAAGTGTCGATCTATTTAATCTGCCATAAAATGAGCGCTTATACCGCTCTTTATGGCTTACTTTTTCCTGCATTTCTTTATAATTGTTTCTAGATTAGAATCAGATTTTATTCCTAATTCCTTACAAAGATAGGTTGATTTTTGAATCTAAGGTAATCGTTTAAAGAGCGTTTAACTTTCTAAAACTCGTTAGAGTGTATGGCTTGCAAAAGCTTGTTGGCAACAAGCTTGTCTCCTAATTCCTTTAAGCTTGTATTAGATGTGAATGTAGTTGTTGATAGCTGTTAAAATGCCATCACAACTTTTGCCTTTTCTACACCCCAATATCCTCCTCAATACGAATCACAGTTGTTTGTAATTCTTTATTCTTTCAATTAATCCTCGGTGAATGTCAAACAATTGCGCCACTGCTTCAGATAAGGAGGTAGGGGCATTCAATTTTATTCCCTGCCTCTCATTAATTTTAGTATCTCCTCTTCCTCATTAGGTTTTTTTGCTGAAGCTGCAGGCTTAATAAATTTTATTCTTTCCTTTAAATCCTTTTCTTGCGTAGAAGAGAGTGAAGAGAATCATTTCGTTGTCTTTGCCAGCCTTCAGCTTCACCCTTTCCGATTTCGCACTTCAAGTTCTTGATTCTTAAATAAAAGCTGGGCTCCATGGTCTTTCAGCATTTGAATTATTACTGAAGAAGCTTGCGCTGCACCTTCATGCACAGAGTTAATATCTTCTAATTTGCTATTTTTTGGATAAGTTCCTCTTTTGTATTTTTAAAATTTTATTTTCTTTTCTATTTCTTTGCCTTTATTGATAGCTTGGTCTCTTTCATTCTCAGTAAGATCCAGTTGTCCTCTTAACTCATCTTTATCTTTTGCAGAGCTTTTTTCAGATGTTAAAATTTATAATTCTACCGGCATGCAGGCGATTTTCTTCTCTAAGTTCTTTTCGTTCTCTAACTAATTCTTCTAGCTGCTGGTTTTTAATTAAAATTTGTTCTAGTTGCTTGAAATTCTTGGAAAATACTGTCAATTCTTTCATTAAGCACCTCGGCTTGCTGCTCAATTGCTTTTTGCTGTTCATTTACTTGGTTTACTAAAGCATTGAAAGCATGTTCGGGAACTAATATTAAAATCGTTTTCTAAACTGGCTTTTGGATCAAAAGGGATCATAAAACTCCTAGATTGATAATAAATATTAACCGTTATTTTATTTACATATTGGGTATAAAAACTCCTAGATTGATAATAAATATTAACCTTTACTTTATCTACGTATTAGGTACAGACAATACCTTCATACTTATTTAAGTTTGTGATTTAAATCAATATAAATTTATGAGATCTATATAAACACATTTATTTGCCTTCTCTATCTTTAAAGCAGGCTTTGATATTGCATGAAATTTTTAAGAAATCTGAACGGGCGGTTTAATTTTAAAATAGTCTATTCAGCTTGATTAGTTTTCTATGAATCGCTCAATTTGCCATTTTAATATCCTCAATGAACTCTATCCGCTGATTGGTCAGCTCAGGCTCCCTAGGATAGATGGTCTGAAAGCCTTGAAGGGTTATTGAATAGCGTCTCTTTTATCGTTATGGCAAAGACTAAATTAAAATCAATTTGTTGATGGGGATAATATATTGAGGCCTTATTAGTTAACCCGCCAGGTTTTATTCATGGAAATATTTCTTAAACGCTAACTGGGGACTACTCTCCCTTTTGAAAACAAAGCCCCTATACTTCCTTATAAAGCTGAAGCGAAGTTGGGAGGCAATTTCTGCACCATGCTTATTTAAAATATTGTAGATAGAAAATAGGATTTTGCTTCGCTTGAATGTAGCTTCTATGATCGATATCTAATAAATAAGCGGAAATGTAACCATAGCTGCCAAAGCCCTCTAAATTAACCGTCGGGCCTAACCTTCTATCGACGTGGAAATGGTCAACAAGCATTGTTGTTATATCACTGATGATATGCCGAGCGACAGGCATATCACTGTAGCGAATTCAATTATCTCATCAAATTTGCGATGGCTCATTCTAGCTGGGTTCATCACGACCACTTTGGAAAACATAGAATTTGGAATATAGATAGGCGCTTTTCAAGGTACGTACACGTATACCAACCAATTTCCTCTACATTTCCTTCCACCTTGCGCTCAGGCAGGTTAATCCAGTCCCACCGTAAAAGGTTGGGTAAACCATTAAACCGCCAAAAAGTTAGCGATCATTTCTTGGGAAGAAAAGCAATTGCAAGGCCGCTGACCTCCAAAGGCAATTAACGTGTTAATATTCTGGCCTGTTATTTCTAATACCGATAGAGCTGTAAGAAATAAAATGATGATGGTCCACATTTTATTAATGACATCAATTTTTCCCGAATCGATAGGCTGATCATGCTTGAGGCTTTGCAAATGCATATTGAAAATAATGGCTTTTTCCAGCGCAAGAAACCAGGCGATGGCTGAAACAAGGCCAATAGAAAGAACTTTAGGCAGGTTGGAAAAATAGTCCCTGGATATATAAAGCACTATATATAAGCATGGGCGATAAAAAGATTGAACAAAGCTATCTTTCCAAATTTGATTAGTTCTTTCAAAATAGAGATGTAGCTTCTCTAAGCCGCGTTTGAAAGAAATTAATAATTAAAACGAGCAATACAATTCCTATTGCTTCCAGGATCCATTTATAAGTCCCATCCATGGTAAAGGATAAGATAGGAATGAAACATGTTCATAAATTCTAATTGCATAGTTTCCCTCATTGGCTAATAGCTGGTTGGAGTTCTCTTTTAACTACTCAGGCAATAAGATGTCAGCATCTTTTTTGCTGCCAGGCTTTTTAATGCATCCATTTTTTATTAGAAATACCACTAAAATTCAATGGATTCTAAAAATCTATAATGTAAGTGATCTTTTCCCAATATAGCGGCAGAATCAAATAAAGGAGGACCTTGTAATTTTCCCATTAGCTTGTAAAATAAAAGAGGCATAATGGTTTCTTATGGTTTACACCAATAGTTCTGCCATACTCCTTGAAGCCTGGTTTATTCCTGTACTCCCCAATTTTCATTTTCGTCCATATGCCATCATCCCCTGTAAAATCAGAGGAGTTTGTTGATAAGCGATTCCTTTAACAGTAAAAATCTCGGTGTGTATTTGAGATGATTAATAAAGAAAAAATCATATAATTCCATAAATTCGCTTGAAAGTCTTAATACGTGAATGACATAAGGGCATTAATTTTTGCATATATTCATCACTAAAATTCCATTGACGTAATCTTCCCATAGCTTGTTCTCGGGGATATTCTTTATAAGATACTGTTGGTTGATCCAGGCCAGCTTTTGCACGTCGAATATGGCTCCAGAAACACCAATGCGTTTATAATCAAATTCTTGAATAATTTCGTTTTAGAGCATAGATCTCTTTATCACCAGGCATGCTATAGCCCATCAATGTCATGAAGTTAACACAAAGCTTCTGCTAGATAACCAGAATCCCGGTAATAAAAGATAGAGGTAGGATTCCTACGCTTAGATAACTTTTTCCATCTCTTCCTAACAATAAAGGCATATATGCATAAAAGTAGGTGATGCCCAGCCAAAAGCTCATATAGATAAATATGTTTAGGAGTAGAACTCATCCACTCATCACCCCTGGATTACATAGGTAATTTCATAAGATAATCATCAACCACGTTTGCTAAGTGATAAGTAGGAAATCCATCAGATTTAGAAGAACGATCATCAATATCGGCCCACGGACAAGTGATACGGCTCTTTGATATGATCTTCATACACATTCTCCCGTTAAAGGCATTTTGAGACGGATAAATATAGGGAAGGTTTTGTGTTTCACGCTGATGGATTTCTTCCGCTTAAATTTCGGCACCGGCGATCGTAACCTTGCCGGCCGCCTAATCCTAGTTGCTAATTCACGCATTTCTTCTAAGTCTGTTGGCGTGCAAAAGCATTTATAAGCTCGACCCTTGTCGACAAGCTCATAGGCATATTTTTATAAATTTCAAAACGCTCAGATTGACGGTAAGGACCATAAGGACCTCCTACATCAGGCCTTCATCCCATTGAATATTGCACCATTGTAGGCTGCTATAAATGTTTTGCTCATATTCAGGACGGCTACGTGAACGATCAGTATCTTCAATACGTAAAATAAATTTTCCTTGATGATGGCGGGGCATAGATGAGGTTAAAAGTGCGCCATAGGCTTGGTTCCAATGTGGGGATCGCCTGTAGGAGGGAGCATAATAATGAACAGTCATTTCTAAAATCCTTATAGTTAATCTACGATCGAAAGATTATTTTCCTTGAGTTGGCCCATAGAATTCAAAGGGAAACTAGATGAACGAAATAGAGGAAGATGAAGGATACACCTTCTAGATGCCCATTAAAAATTGTTAAACTTAATAAAACTGCACACTTTAAGCTGGAGCTCGGAAGCAATTCAATTATTTTAAATTGTTTAAAAGTTTATTGCATGTATACATCTTTCATACATTATAAGCCTCTGTCAATTGTAAGTCATTTGGCCAAATTTGCTACTTTTTCCTCATCTGCAATTTCTTTCTTTTTAATTCCTTCAAAATTTTGATAATTAGGATTTTTTTCGATGCGATAAGTAGCATTTTTTTCTGGAGTTGTTCCATAAGGTTGATAGGTGTTTTAGGCGAGGTTGTAGGTCATAACTATAAAAACATACGTATTCTTTGAAAAAGGGATATCAGCAAGATCATCATGAAAGTTAGATTTATTTGATCGTTTTCTAAAGTGTATTTCTTGCATACTGTTCTCCTAATTCATTTCCGCTAAAGGCCCAGGGATTACAATATCTGAGGTGACTCCGGTCAATTGAGGGTGCGCCCGATACTGTGTAGTAGCGGCCTCGTGTAACTTTGTACTCACCCTGAGGATTGACTGCATGGTTTTGAATGGTGGTGTTAGAGTAAAGGTTTGAAAAGAACCTTTTCCGAAAGTATGATCATCTCCTACGATCATAGCGCGTCCATAATCTTGCAAAGTGCCGGCCACAATTTCAGAGGCAGAAGCACTTGCTCGATTGGTTAGGACCACTAAAGGACCTTCCCAAACGCTACGTCCTTCTAATGCTCAAATGCTGGATTTTACCTGTATCGTCTTTGATAGAAACCACAATTCCTTTGTAATAAAAAGGCTAGTAACCTCAACTGCTTGGGAAAGCAGACCACCTGAATTAAAGCGCAAATCAAGAATCACCCTTGACATGCTGCTCTCTCTAATTTTTTAAGTGCCTCAGCTAAATCATCACCTGATGAGCTTTCCGGGTCTTGATAGAATGAGTAGAGGCTTTAGATAGGCGATGGCTCCATCCCCAAATGGCTCGTAAGAAGATTCATAACGCGTGTCTTTAAGAACCACTTCTCCGCGATTAAGCGTTACATCCAATTTTTTCTTCTTTATCTTATTCTCATTTTCAGGTACTTCTCATCATCACTGTTAAAGTTACAGGGCTGTTTTCTTCTCCACGAATGAGCTCTACAGCATCCGTAATGTCTAGGCCCACCACAGATTCACCATTTACAGCGATGATGCGATCTTTAATTTTAAGCATTTTGTTTTCTGCTGCGGGACCTCCTTCAATGATTTTAATAATACTAAAACCATTCAGATCATCTCTTAGTTGGGCTCCAATCCAAAAGACGTTGTTGCACATGAATCATGAACTGGGCGGCCTCATCAGGTGTAAATAGGCATGCTGGTTATCTAAGCAGAAGCGGTCGCTTTAAATATTAGCTAGTAGGAATTGCTCGTTTTAAAGAGTTTGTCAGACTAGAATATCCTCTTCATATTTTGCTTGGCGTTTCTGGATGCGTTTAAGGGTTTTACCTTTTGATCGGGGGTTAGTTTTTCCAGCCTCTATTTGCAAAGCTTTTATCCTTTCTAACCTAGCTAAAAGCTCTTTTCAGTAAGAGTCCATTTCATCCTTTAAATTCATCTGTTCGCACTTGGGAAGGTTGCTTATATCAATTTTTCTTCCAATGTCTGACGACGTTTAATGTTTGAATCATGATCTGGTGAATTTGCTCAAATTGGCTAAAATTATTTCGATGATAATCCTGCAGAATCTGATCGAGTAAAGGCTAGAAGGTGTGTTGAGCGATATCAGGTTCAATGAAATAACTTTTATTAGGATCGAGTATTTGAGGTACTATTTAAAGTTCTTTCCAATGAGGACAGGTGTAAGCCCTTTATGAGAAGCATGTGTTTTCATAATTTCATTCAGCTTGTAGATAGAAGTATAGCAGGAGTTAACTGGGCAGCTTGCCTTCTGCTACAGAGAGGAAAGAGGTCAGCAAAATATAATAACAAAATATGGTCTTTTTAACCCCAGACATCCATTTCTCTGATAAAAATCTAAAACTCATTATATAAAGGCTTTGTCTTCTTTATTTCTATATTGGTTTTAACGCCTTGAACATCAATTGACAGAAGGTAAATAGCTAATAAAAAATTTAAAATTTCATATAAAGAAAAGCTTGATTTCAATTCTTTTATGCAATACTATTACCTAAGTTAAAGAATTTTAAGGCCTTTTTAGAAAACAATAAAATATAAGTCTCTGAAAATGTGAGCCAAGCATCTTAAATTGTTAAGATGTGGCACAGATGTCGCAAGACTGAAAAAATATCATAAAATATATTTACCACAAATTATTAAACAGAAAATTTTGAGATTAAAACCATGACCAAACCTAAGGATAATCAGAAGTTTGAAAATAAGTTGGTTTCAATTACCGAAGCCGCCAAACTTAACAAAAGCAATACGCCAAGCTATCTATGTGGCCATTAAATTAAATAAATTGAAGGCTAGTAAAGAGACTACCCGTTGGACGATCCATTTAGATGATCTGGAAGCTTATCGCAAGCAAAAGTATTCGCGCTCTAAATCTACCTTTAATGGTGAGTTGTTGTTTGATAATAATAAAGGATACTATTCGGTTAATCAGGTAGCTAAGATGCTGAGCGTCCCAGCGCAAAATCTATTATGCCACCTGTAGGTATGTTAAAAAGCTCAGTAAAGGTGCAGCATGGGTTATTCATGCACAAGACATGAAACAGTATGCCGAATCAGCTCTTAAGAAGAAAAAATATCCGAAAAGCTGTTTAATTTGCATCTTTTCAAATTTATGCTCTAAAAAGTCTAGGGTTATTCTCTACCTAGGCTTTTATTATATGCTCAAAAACAGTCTACATATCCAGCCCTCTGAAAGGTGTCTTTCTACTTAACAGTAGGGGGTTTTATAAATTACCAGGCTGCAGAAAGTAGCTTAAAAGCCTATTATCTTTGAACGAAAAAAATCTTAAAATTTATGCATGCTTATACATCCTACTCTTTCGACTAGATGATTCTATGTTTGCGGAAAGCTGCTTTTGTATGTGATAAAAGGAAGTTTATAGTTATCATACGGGCGCACCTCTTGAATTTATAATTTTTCAAAGCCTAATGATTTAAACAGCTGCTAAGACCTCTCACCCATCTAATAGAGTTAAAAAGAAATAAAGTTAAAATTTAAGCGATCAGATTAAAAGCTTGAAAGCTGATTCTTTTTCTTTAGTTTTCAGCTTTTCCCCAGATAAAATTACTAAGAGTTTAAGGTAGCTTATAATAAGCGAGCGAGGCGTTCCCCTTACTTACTAGCTAGAGCTCATCTTGATTTAATAGGTTTGTTATCCCTCGAGCTATTAATGCTCGATCTACATAGAAAATGCTAGAAAGAGAAAACCTTAAATTGTCTCAATTTGCAAGAGAGAGCGATGATGCTCAGCTAATAAAGCGTTTCTTTTCCAGAAGCTCTTTTCCTGCAAAAGCAATCGTTGCTCCCTTTGCCAGTTAGCAAGCAATAAAGTCCCGTCTCTATGATCTCTTTTTTGTTAATGCTAAAAGTTTGGTGGAAGGTTTGCTGGCAGTTTCCTTCTCTTAGCCAGCTATATGCCAAATCGGCACGGCTCCTGGAGAAACAGGAGCGTCCATTGCTTGAATCATTTCTAATTTAGCTTCGACTACATCCTCATCATCAAATTCACTGAAGAATATGATTGATCGAGGCTTCAAATGCATTTAATGTACTAAAAATGGGGATCACGATATGAATAAAAATAGAAATTACCAGACATTGCATTGCTGACAGCCCTCCCCATAGGCTCTCCTTGTTCACGAATGCTTGGATGTAAAGTTAAATTATCAAATAAAAGGCAGCAATGCTTAGAGCAGGCGCATACTCATGAATATAAGGAACTGTGTTGAAAACTTTGTTAATAAAAGCCACGGGCGCTAATCGTGCGTCCCTGAGAAGCGACGGAGAGAGGATGAAGTCTCCTTCCAAGGTTCATAAGAATGAAGTGCATCTCTAGAAGACCATAAAAATTCTGGCTTTAATCTCCTCATAAGTTTTAGCATCGCAAGAAAGCACTAAGTGGGGGTTGTCAGTGCTAAAAGCTTGTCTTTCATTTCTATCTATGCGATTAAAATTTCTTTATGAAGTTCAAAATTCAAGGCTGGCTCTTTAATTTTCCAAAGTATTCTAGTCCATACAGTGATTAGAAATGAGAGGGTATACTAAGTCTACCAGAAAGATTAGTAGCATAGCAAGAGAATTTTGGTTGATAGAGCTTTCTAAGGTCGGCATAATGTTTTTTAAGAATTTTTTCACGTGGGAGATCTTTAAATCTGTAGAGGTAGCCATTTCATAGTTGAAAAGCTGGGGTGCTTTACGATAAAGAGCTTTCCCTTTAGCGAAAAGGTAGGTGAGATTTTATTGTAAAGTCGTGGGCTTGAATGTTAAGAGATAGAAAGCCATTTATTCCTCCTAGGAGTGAGCCTTGAATGAATTCAAGATTTTCCATGTAATTTCTTCCACCGCATCCCATTTGAGGCAGTAAAGTGGTAAAGAGGCGTGCGTAAAATAAATCCATCTCTTCCATATTGGGTAAAATTAAAAACTAGATCATAGATGATTCGGTTTGTAAAGCAAGAATGAGTGAATACTTGAAATTGCCTATCCTTTCTTGGTTTAATAAGTAGTCTTTACCATGTACAGGAATATCTTAAAGAGTTTAGGCAAAATATCTAAACACGCTTCCTCTTGAGCTTTTGGAAAGCGGTAAGTTCTTAGTTTGTTGCAATAGATGTTCTATCTCTTTTAAAAAGATTAAGATGAATTTTAT